>CM042422.1:3755000-3785000 GCA_023634145.1 Thymallus thymallus
TGTCCCTCTCAGCTCTTCCTGACAGGAAACCAGCCTCACACACACACAGTGCTGACTCTGTCTTCTCTGTCCCTCTCAGCTCTTCCGGGAAGTGAGAATCATGAAGCTGTTGAATCATCCTAACATAGGTGAGTTGACTCATGAATAATATGTATATACAGTATATATTATGTACATATTATTCATATATTATGTTATAAATACCTCACATGGGACTCATAAAATAGGCTAAGCAATTAGCCTATTCAAATGTTTCTCTGACTCCATAAAGATAATTAAATTAAAATCTATATGTCTGGCTGAACATCTGACTGGCTGACTTACTGCACATTAACACATTATGTGACTGAACTCAAAAAAAAAAGAAGAAGAAACTGTATTATGAAGCCAAGATCAATGATATAAAAACTTTGGTGTACTTGAATTGAAATTATGGGCAGAAAGACCAATTCAACAACATCTTTCATCGAATCAGATTACTTATTCATCACAATAACATTTGATGTTGCCAATGCCATGACCAGCCTTTCAAAGCACTTCATGGCTACAGACGTGAGTGCTACAGGTCATTAGTCATGTAGGCAGGTTACTTTAGTGTTCTTTGGCACAGGGACTATGGTGGTCTGCTTGAAACATGTTGGTATTACAGACTCAGTCAGATCTCTTTTTATTTATTTTTTTATGTCCTTGTCCTTGAGCTGTTCTTGTCTATTAATGTACTGTATTATGTCTTGTTTCATGTTTTGTTCGGACCCCAGGAAGAGTAGCTGCTGCTTTTGCAACAGCTATTGGGGATCCTAATAAAATACCAGATATTTAATTAACATTCTACAATGAATGGATTCACATACAAGGAATAAAGCTTAACTTCCAAGTATTAACATGCATTACAAAGCATACTTCATATTATTTATATATAGATCATAAGGTTAACTTAGAAGACAAAGCATGAACAAAGAGATGCTTTCTAGGCCAGAGGCCCAGAATCCTAGGTAATGAGAATTGTAGCACAATTGAGAATTGGATTATAAATGCCGCCGGTGGAGAAGGCTGCCGTTCTACAGGCGCCTAACCAATTGTGCTACTATGTGTGTTTTTTTTCATTATTTGTAACTTATTTTGTACATAATGTTCCTGTATAGGGCGGTGCACAATTGACCCAGCATCGTCCGAGTTTGGCCGGTGTAGGCCGTCATTGTAAATAAGAATATGTTCATAACTGACTTGCCTGGTTAAATAAAGGTTAAATAAAAAATAAATGTAAAAAAAGCAGAGTTGGACAAAGCCCAAATTCAGTGTTTCGCAGGAGAAAGAGACAGAGATATCGGCAACGCAGGTCGTGCCTTGTAAGGATCGGACGGCGAGTGGGTAATCTGCATTTTCCATCAGTATTACTAGCCAATGTACAATCATTGGAAAATAAATTAGACGAGGTACGATCACGAATATCCTACCAACGGGACATTAAATCTGTAATATCTTATGTTTCACCGAGTCGTGGCTGAACGACGACATGACTAACATTCAGCTGGCGGGATATAAGCTTTTTCGGCAGGATAGAACAGCGGGAGTACACCACAACAGTCACTGGCTTCATCAATAAGTGCATCGATGACGTCGTCCCCACAGTGACCGTACGTACATACCCCAACCAGAAGCCATGGATTACAGGCAACATCTGCACTGAGCTAAAGGGTAGAGCTGCTGCTTTCAAGGAGCGGGACTCTAACCCGGAAGCTTATAAGAAATCCCGCTATGCCCTCCGAACAATCCAACAGACAAAGCTTCAATACAGGACTAAGATTGAATCATATTACACCGGCTCTGACGCTTGTCGGATGTGGTAGGGCTTGCAAACTATTACAGACTATAAAGGGAAGTGCAGCCGCGAGCTGCCTAGTGACACGAGCCGATCAGACGAGCTAAATTACTTCTATGCTCGCTTCGAGGCAAGTAACACTGAAAAATGCATGAGCGCATCAGCTGTTCCAGACGACTGTGTGATCACACTCTCTGTAGCCAACGTGAGTAAGACTTTTAAACAGGTCAACATCCACGGGATTACCAGGACGTGTACTCCGAGCATGCGCTTACCACAGGCAAGTCCCTGACTGAGTCTGTAATACCTACATGTTTCAAGCAGACCACCATGTGCCTAAAAACACTAAGGTAACCTGCCTAAATGACTACCGAACCGTAGCACTCACGTCTGTAGCCATGAAGTGCTTTGAAAGGCTGGTCATGGCTCACATCAACACCATTATCCCAGAAACCCTAGACCCACTTCAATTTGGGTTGCGTGTTGAGTCTCCTCCTGTACTCCCTGTTCACTCATGACTGCATGGCCAGACACGACTCCAACACCATCAAGTTTGCTGAGGCATCCTGACTGGTTGCATCACCACCTGGTATGGCAACTGCTCAGCCTCCGACCGCAAGAAACTGCAGAGGCTAGTGCGTACGGCCCAGTACATCACTGGGGCCGAGCTTCCTGCCATCCAAGACCTCTATACCAGGCGGTGTCAGAGGAAGACCCTAAAAATTGTCAAAGTCTTCAGTCACAGACTGTTCTCTCTGCTACCGCATGGCGAGCGGTACCTGGAGCGCCAAATCTAGGTCCAAAAGGCTTTTTAACAGCTTCTACCCCCAAGCCATAAGACTTCTGAACAGCTAATCACTGTACCACCTGTATATAGCCTCCTCACATTGACTGTACTGGTACCACCTGTATATAGCCTCCTCACATTGACTCTGTACTGGTACTTCCTTTATATAGCCTCCTCACATTGACTCTGTACTGGTACTTCCTTTATATAGCCTCCTCATATTGACTCTGTAGTGGTATTTCCTATATATAGCCTCCTCACATTGACTCTGAACTGGTACTTCCTGTATATAGCCTCCTCACATTAACTCTCTACTGGTACTTCCTGAATATAGCCTCACTATTGTTAATTTACTGCTGCTATTGTACTGTTTGTTACTTTTACTTGTTAATGCTTCACCGTAGGGATGGTGCCAGGTTTACTCCAGACGTGACGCTTAGAATTCAGGCCAAATGGTTACATCTTATTTTCATCAGACCAGAGAATCCTATTTGTCATGGTCTGAGAGTCCTTTAGATGCCTTTTGTCAAGCTCCAAGCAGGCTGTTAGTTTACCATAAAGACCTGATTGGTGGAGTGCTGCAGAGATGGTGGTCCTTCTGGAAGGTTCTCCCTTCTCCACAGAGTAACTCTGGAGCTCTGTCAGAAGGACGATCGTGTTCTTGGTCACCTCCCTGACCAAGGCCCTTCTGCCCCGATTGCTCAGTTTGGCCGGGCGGCCAGCTCTAGTAAGAGTCTTGGTGGTTCCAAACTTCTTCCATTTAAGAATGATGGAGGCCGCTGTGTCCTTGGGGACTTACAAGAAATATTTTGGTACCCTTCCCCAGATCTGTGCCTCGACACAATCCTGTCTCGGAGCTCTATGGACAATTCCTTTGACCACATGGCTTGGTTTTTGCTCTGACAGACACTGTCAAGTGTGTGCCTTTCCAAATCTTGTCCAATCAATTGAATTTACCACAGGTGGACTCCAATCAAGTCGTAGAAACATCTCAAGGGTGATGAATGGGACCGGATGCACCTGAGTTTAATTTTGAGTATCAAAGCAAAGGGACTGAATACTTATGTAAATGTGATATTTCTGTTTTATTTGCATTTTTTTTCTGGGAACATTTTTTAAAACCTTTTTTTGCTTTGTCATGATGGGGTATTGTGGGTAGTTGGTTGAAAAGAAAAAAATAATGTTATCATTTTTAGAATAAGGTCTGAATGCACTACTTTCCGAATGCACTGTACACATAGATAGCATCAATACATTTCAGATAGATACTATACATGGATAATATAGTATTATTCTATCACTCATTCTATAGTCAGTCCTCTGGATACTATAGCAGAGATTCATTTTACACCCTCAAAAGGGGAAGGGCTGACTTTGTTCCTGGACCATTTGCCATGTAACTCCAGGTGTCAGAGTGCACTTAAATTAGGGCCGAGCCTACAATGACAATCTAAATCTTTCCCTTTCTCTCCTTCCTTCTTTCTCTCCCTCCCTCCCTCTCCTCCTCCATCCCCTTCTCTCCTTCCCTCTTTCTCTCCCTCCCTCTCCTCCTCCATCCCCTTCTCCATCCATCCATCCCTCCACCCACATAGTGAAGTTATTTGAAGTGATAGAGACGGAGAAGACATTGTATCTGGTCATGGAGTATGCCAGTGGAGGTGAGTGTGTGCGCCTGTCAAATACTTCCCACTGAGGTGTGTGAGCAAAAAGTCTAATCATTCCACCTGGGTTATTTGTTTGCGACAGTCAAAGTGAGTGCGATAGTCAAATACCTCCCCCTGAGTTGTGTGTGCTACAGTCAAATACCTCCCCCTGAGTTGTGTGTGCTACAGTCAAATACCTTCCCCTGAGTTGTGTGTGCTACAGTCAAATACCTTCCCCTGAGTTGTGTGTGCTACAGTCAAATCTCCTCCTCTCATCCCTCGCTCCTCTCGTCCTTCCTCCAGGGGAGGTGTTTGATTACCTGGTCGCTCATGGGAGGATGAAAGAAAAGGAGGCGCGTGCCAAATTCCGACAGGTGAGGAGTGTGTGCGCACTTTTCTAGAAAGAATGAACTAGAAAGGTTGTGTCTATTTGCTGACGTGTTAATAAGATCTCTCTCTCCTTTCCTCTCGCTCTTTTTTTTCCTCCACCTCCTTTTTCCTCTTCTCTCTCTCGCTCTCTCCCTGCTCCTCTCTCCTCCATCTCTCCCTGTATAGATTGTGTCAGCAGTCCAGTACTGTCACCAGAAGTGTATTGTCCACAGAGATCTAAAGGTGAAACAACTTAACTCAATACAGCACAAAACAAGCTTTTTATTTCAACCTTGTCTGTTCTTATAGTCATCACTCATCGTTGGCTCAGAGAGCTGTCAGTCTGAAAAATTCCTCTATGAACATCTCCCTCTCCCTCATTGGCCCAGACACCTGTCAGTCACCCAGCTGACCTCCTGACCTCAATATTACACTGCATTTTTTTCACTGAATCTAAAGTTCCACTAAGTAAACAAAGCAAATGTGTAGCTACTAGCCAAGACTGTAACAAGTTAATGAGGCTATGACCTGAGGAGATTTAACTATGATCCCCCGTTGGGTCCTTCCAGCGAACGACACATTGGACACCACTGCATGTATAGCATTCTTCCTTGTGCGTGTGCGACCGCATCACGAGGACACGTTTGTGTTTTCAGAGTTCACTGTTGTCAGATGATGTCATTGCATTCTATTTCACACTGCACAGAGAGGCGAGGGTTTGCTTCGAGAGCACTTACCTGTTGCTAGGCAACAGAGCCTCCTCTGCTCCTCGCTCGCCACGTATAGAGTTAAAATGCTCAGAAGCCTCTGTGTGTGTCGGCAACTTGCCTGAGTGCCAGTCTGTTTGACGTGACAAGGAGTTGTCATGCTATCACAAACATGTTTGGCTTGAGAATGACAGCAATGGAGAGTTGGCGAAAGCACAAACAGATCTGGGATCAGGCTGGCAAATTGTCTGCTCTCTATTTGACTAAGAATGTTTGAACTCTGTGTCTTCCTTTTTGAAAATGAAAGACACAAACTTTGCAGAGTG
This sequence comes from Thymallus thymallus, assembly GCA_023634145.1. Classification (NCBI taxonomy): domain Eukaryota; kingdom Metazoa; phylum Chordata; class Actinopteri; order Salmoniformes; family Salmonidae; genus Thymallus; species Thymallus thymallus. Next base: position 3,760,652 of record CM042422.1, read on the forward strand.
AACGAGAGAATAGAGAGGTTACAGGGTCCATCTCTCTCTCCATCCCTCCCCCCTCAGGCTGAGAACCTACTCCTGGATGCTGACATGAACATCAAGATTGCAGACTTTGGCTTCAGTAACGAGTTTGTAATGGGCAGTAAGCTGGACACGTTCTGCGGTTCCCCTCCCTACGCCGCTCCAGAGCTGTTCCAGGGGAAGAAGTACGACGGACCGGAGGTGGATGTCTGGAGTCTGGGTGTTATACTGTATACGCTGGTTTCAGGGTCGCTGCCCTTCGATGGACAGAACCTCAAGGTGTGTGTGTGTGAGTGAGAGAGGTATGTGAAGGTATATGAGATCTTGACATTTTGTAACTGTATTCCGTTCTACATGTCTACAGACGGACCTATGACCTCTAACCCCTAACCTCTCTGCCTCTATAGGAGTTGAGAGAGCGTGTGTTGAGGGGGAAATATCGTATTCCGTTCTACATGTCTACAGACTGTGAGAACCTACTGAAGAAGTTCCTGATCCTCAACCCCACCAAGAGAGGCAGCCTGGAGGTATGTGACCTTTAGCCCCTCACCTCTGTGACCCCTCCCCTTTGACCCCCTCAACTGTCACATAGCTATAAAGGGCAAGTTCCCGCCTGCCACTTCATCGACTGCGCAGTCAGGCATTCGATCGCTATATCATATGATGTGGTTAGCTGATATGTTGAACACCTATCTAGGCGTTCTAAGATCTGGCATGTGTCTGCAGTGTAGTCAGGCAGGAGCTCAACCAAAGTGTTCTCCTGACATACAGTGGGGTCCATAATAATAATAATATCTCATTTACATAAGTATTCACACCCCTTTTGCTATGACACTCCCAAATTGAGGCCAGGTGCATCTCATTTCCTTTTATCATCCTTGAGATGTCACTACAACTTGATTGGAGTCCACCTGTGGCCACACCTGTCAACATAAGTCGACAGTGCATGTTAGAGCAGGAACAACACTGAGTATACCAAACATTAGAACACCTCAATAGTATTGAGTTGCTCCTCCCCTTTTGCCCTCAGAACAGCCTCAATTCGTCGGGGCATGGACTCTACAAGGTGTTGGAACAAGGGTGAATACTTTCTGAAGGCACTGTATTTGTAGCCGAGTGTATTTTTATGCGAAAAGTCTAGTAAATGTAACACCCTCTTATTATATTGTCATCCAGAGTCGCATGCATTTATTTTCCAAGCTATTTAATATTTTACATCAGCAGGTTTTTAAAGGACCAAAGACTTTAGTCTGCTTCGTGTTACATTTTTTTGCCATGAGAAAAATACTGATATACTGGTATCGTCCTATTAGATACAGTGCATTCGGAAAGTATTCAGACCCCTTCACTTTTTCCACGTTTTGTTAAGTTACAGCCTTATTCTAAAAGGTATTAAATATATTTTTTATCAATATACACACAATACCCCATAATGACACCTTTGGCAGCGATTACAGCTTAGAGTCTTCTTGGTTATGACGCTACAGGCTTGGCACAGCTGTATTTCTGGGCGTTTCTCCCATTCTTCTCTGCAGATCCTCTCAAGATCTGTCAGGTCGGATGGGGAGCGTCGCTGCACAGTTATTTTCAGGTCTCTCCAGAGATGTTCGATCGGGTTCAAGTATGGGCTCTGGCTGGGCCATTCAATGAAATTCAGAGACTTGTCCCGAAGCCACTCCTGCATTGCTTGGCTGTGTGCTTAGGGAGTCGTTGTCGCTCCAGTCTGAGGTCCTTAGCGCTCAAAGGTTTTCATCAAGGATCTGTCTGTACTTTGCTCCGTTCATCTTTCCCTCGATGCTGCCAACACCATGCTTCACCGTAGGGATGGTGCCAGGTTGTCCTCCATTCAGTTCAAAGAGTTCAATCTTGGTTTCATCAGACTAGAGAATCTTATTTCTCATGGTCAGAGTTCTTTAGGTCAAATTTCAATATTTGAATTAGTCTATATGATCACGCAGGTAATAGTTCCGTTGTTGTATTACTTGTGAGGCACAGCTGAGTAAGCATACATTTAAATAATTTGCTTTTTATATTTATTTTTACGGGGCTGATGGTGCCTGCATCTGGTGGTCAGTCTCATGGAGTGAGAGAGCAGCAGACTGAGGGTCCGCCTCTCAACATCCCCGCTTTCCCTTTCCTCCACTGTCACTGACCAAAAAGGGACACCTTCTTCCAGCTGACGGCGAAGCATTATTTCTGCCTCGTGCACAAATTCATGTTGTTACTCCTATAAACAGAGAAGGTAAAATATTCCTCGATATTAAAAAAGACCTAAGCCGCTAATAAAAACAACAACGCAAGCCATAGGAAGAACGCACATTTTATGGCTTATAAAAGTGTTGATTACAAAGTTGACAGTACTGAGTAAGAATTTAAACATGAACTCACTCATACAAACAGCATCTCTTTGCTGTATTCGTGGTATTCATGGTTTTAAACGTTTTGAATTCTCACAGGTATAAACTTTGCTGTAGCTTTCTTTTATGCCTGTAACGTTACTGCAGACGTGTAATCTAAGCCATCCGTTTGGCCAGCGGTATATATTGCAGTTGATTTGCTCTCAGAATTTTTTTTATAAATGTTTTACTATATCCTAATCTGACTTGTTGTCCTTCACATTACCATCTCTGGTAAACACACACTATATCAAATACAATCAAAGTTTATTTGTCACATTCACAGGATACAGAAGGTGTAAATGGTACAGTGAAATGGTTTCTTGCATATTTGCATAGTAACAATATAAAAAAATAAAGTGTCCATATAAATATTGTATCAATATTTTATAATTATTAGATTTGGTGGAATGCCACCGGGCATTCCACCAATTTAATAACTATGTCAACTTCTTCTGTGACAGCAACACCGTTGAACACTGTTTCTTCCCATCACTAATCAGAAGACTATACAATGTCTGGTTCAATGAAAATGTTTTGACCTAAATCAGGGATTTCCTCATTGTCTGATTCATTTTCAGAATCAGAGAGAGTCAGCATGGCACGATCGTCCTCCAGAAAGTGGAAGCAGTAGCAACACTTTTGCAGTTGTTTATGATATCTTTCCAAAAAGCTGCCGTAGAAAGAATTGTCTACACATACTGAGCAGCTCATATTATAGACACAAGCGTGCTACATGCCAGACCAATCCGAACTCAAGCCATTATCTCAGCCGATCAAATCAAATTGTATTTGTCACATGCGCTGAATACAACAGGTGTACAACCTTACAGTGAAACGCTTACCTACAAGCCGTTAACCAACAATGCTTTAACATCACCTGGTATAGAGGTCTTGAATGGCAGGAACTTGGCCCCTGTGATGTACCGGGCTGTATGCACTACCCTCTATAGTGCCTTGCGGTCGGAGGTCGAGCTGTTGCCATACCAGGGGGTGATGCAACCAGTCAGGATGCTGTCGATGGTGCATCTGTAAAACCTTTTGAGGATCTGAGGACCCATGCCAAATCTTTTCAGTCTCCTGAGGAATAGGCTTTGTCGTCTTCACGACTGTCTTTGTGTGTTTAAACCATGATAGTTTGTTGGTGATGTGGACAACAAGGAACCTGAAGCTCTCAACCTGCTCCAGGTCTCTGACCTCCTCCCTATAGGCTGTCTCATCGTTGTTGGAGATCAGGCCTACCACTGTCGTGTCATCGGCAAACTTGATGATGGTGTTGGAGTCGTGAGCGGCCATGCAGTCATGAGTGAACAGGGAGTACCGGAGGGGACTGAGCACGCACCCCTGAGGTGCCCCCGTGTTGAGGATCAGCGTGGCGGATGTGTTGTTACCTACCCTTATCACCAGGGGCCGGCCTGTCAGGAAGTCCAGGATCCAGTTGCAGAGAGAGGTGTTTAGTCCCAGGGTCCTTAGCGTAGAGATGAGCTTTGTGGGCACTATGGTGTTGAACGCTGAGCTGTAGTCAATGAATAGCATTCTCCCATAGGTGTTCCTTTTGTCGAGGTGGGAAAGGGCAGTATTGAGTGCAACATAGGTTGCATCATCTGTGGATCTGTTGGGGCGGTATGTAAATTGGAGTGGTTGTAGTGTTTCTGGGATAATGGTGTTAATGTGAGCCATGACCAGCCTTTCAGAGCACTTCATGGCTACAGACATGAGTGCTACGAGTCGGTAGTCATTTAGGCAGGTTATCTTTGTATTCTTGGGCACAGGGACTATGGTGGTCTGCTTGAAACATGTTGGTATTACAGACTGTCAGGGACAGGTTGAAAATGTCAGTGAAGGCATCCTCGGAGTACACGTCCTGGCAATCCGTCTGGCCCTGTAGCCTTGTGAATGTTAATCTGATTAAAGGTCTTACTCACATCAGCTACGGAGAGTGTGATCACACAGTCGTCCGGAATAGCTGATGCTCTCACACATGTTTCAGTGTTACTTGCCTCGAAGCGAGCATAGAAGTAATTTAGCTCGTCTGGTAGGCTTGTGTCACTGGGCAGTTCGCGGCTGCACTTCCCTTTGTAGTCTGTAATAGTTTGTAAACCCTGCCACATCTGACGAGCGTTGGAGCCAGTGAAGTACGATTCAATCTTAGTCCTGTATTGACGCTTTGCCTGTTTGATGGTTCGTTGGAGGGCATAGCAGGATTTCTTATAAGCGTCCGGGTTAGAGTCCTGCTCCTTGGAAGTGTCAGCTCTACCCTTTAGCTCAGTGCGGATGTTGCCTGTAATCCATGGCTTCTGGTTGGGGTATGTACGTACGGTCACTGTGGGGACGATGCACTTATTGATGAAGCCAGTGACTGATGTGGTGTACTCCTCAATTCCATTGGAAAAATCCCGGAACGTATTCCAGGTTGTGCTAGCAAAACAGTCCTGTACCTCAGCATCTGCTTCATCTGACCACTTTCTTATTGACCGAGTCACTGGTGCTTCCTGCTTTAGAAATCAAGAGGATAGAATTATGGTCAGATTTGCCAAATGGAGGACGAGGTGGAGCTTTGTACGCATCTCGGTGTGTGGAGTAAAGGTGGTCTAGAGTTTTTTTTCCCTCTGGTTGCACATTTAACATGCTGACATAAATTAGGTTGAACAGATTTGAGTTTCCCTGCATTAAAGTTCCCGGCCACTAGGTGCGCCGCTAGGTGAGCATTTTCTTGTTTGCTTATGGCCTTATACAGCTGGTTGAGTGCGGTCTTAGTGCCAGCATCAGTTTGTGGTGGTAAATAGACGGCTACGAATAATATAGATGAGAACTCTCTTGGTAGATAGTGTGGTCTACAGCTTATCATAAGGTGCTCTACCTCAGGCAAGCAATACCTTGAGACTTCTTTAATATTAGACATCGCGCACCAGCAGTTATTGACAAATAGACCCCCCCCCCGCCCCTCATCTTATCAGACTTAGCTTCTCTGTCCTGGCGATGCAGAAAAAGAAAAGCAGTATATCCTTTGCTTCGTACTCGTTAAAGAAAAAACATTCCAGTTCGAGGTCAGTAATCGCAGTCTAGAAGTTATTTTCTGTCACAAGAGACGGTAGCAGCAACATTATGTACACAATAAGTAAAACAACATCTACATTTTCCAATGGCCAATTAAAAACCTGTGGTTTGAATTGAAGAGGGCAGTCCATAAGCACAGACGAAGGATATCAAGGATCTGGAAGGATTGTGAATGAAGAAATAGTCTAAGATCCCTCCCAATGTGTTCTCCAAGCTCATAAAACATAGTAGAACAAAGCTCAGTGTCATTATCCTTGCAATCGGAGAGTGCTTGAGTATTTAAATGTTTTGTTAAATGTCCAATGCAGCTGTTTTTTTCTCAATATCAAATCATTTCTGGGTAACAATTAAGTGCCTAACTGTGATTGTTTTAAATTAAAATGGTCAAAAGAAAAAAAAAATAGCTTCTTAGCAAAGAGTAATTTCTTGAGCAAGAATTTTGCTAGGACTTTCTGGGAGTGGTCTAAGTGAGGAGGGGAAAACTGAAAACTAGCTGTTATTGGCAGAGAGGTTTGGAACTTTCTTTCTTATTGGTCTATTACCTAATTTATCACCTGGTGATGTCACCATGGAAGGCCAAAACTCCATCCCACCAAAACAGACTGAAATGTACGACTGTCTTTTCAAACAGCTCTTACACTAAAAGGGTATTATCATAATTTTCAGAATATCACAGTATTATTTCAATGTCATAGTTTGGAAATATATTTGAAACACAGGAAAATCATGTTCTTGATCTTTAAACAAAACTGTATTGTATTACTATAGAATAATATATTTTCCCAAAAAATTAAATATAGCTCAGTATTTGTATTATTTATTTTATTTGCTCATCTTTATCAAGTGTGTCAATAATTATGGACCCCACTGTACACATCTAGATACTACCGAAATACTCTCACTAACCTCTTCCTCTTTCTGATCTCCTCTCTTCTTCTTACATCCTTTCCCTTCTTTCTCCCCCTCCTCTTCCTCTCCCCCTCCTCTTCCTCTCCCCCAGCAGCAGATAATGAAAGATAGATGGCTGAATGTGGGACATGAAGAGGAGGAGTTGAGCCCTTACATAGAACCCATGCCGGACTACAAAGACCCTAAAAGGACAGGTACACAGACGCACACCGCACACCACACACCACACACACACCAGCCTTAAATAAGGGAGGGGGTAGCCTAGCAGTTAGAGCGTTGGGCCAGTAACCGAAAGGTCGCTGGTTCAAATCCCAGAGCCGACAATGTGAAAAACCTGTCTGTGTCCTTGAGCAAGGCACTTAACTCTAATTTGCTCCAGGGGCTGACCCTGCATGTGTAGGCTGTCATTGTAAATAAGAATTTATTCTTAACTGACTTGCCTAGTTAAATAAAGCTTACATTTAAAAACTAAATAAAAATAGTTCTCATGGATTTATTTAATTGTATGTACAAGTGCAATACTAACGTGTGTGTGTGTGTGTGTGTGTGTGTGTGTGTGTGTGTGTGTGTGTGTGTGTGTGTGTGTGTGTGTGTGTGTGTGTGTGTGTGTGTGTGTGTGTGTGTGTGTGTGTGTGTGTGTGTGTGTGTGTGTGTGTGTGTGTGTGTGTGTGTGTGTGTGTGTGTGTGTGTGTGTGTGTGTAGAGATCATGATTCAGATGGGTTATTCCATGGAGGAGGTGCAAGACTCGCTGGTCAACCAGAAATACAACGAAGTCATGGCCACATACCTACTACTGGACTACACCAACCACGAGGTACACACACACACAGTGTTGCGCAGCTAACCGTGTGGGGACATACAATTCAGTCTCATTCAAAATCCTATTTTCCCTAACCTTAACCTTAACCCAAAAACCTAACCTTAAAACTAATTCTAATCTTAACCCTAAACCCCCTATAAATAGCATTTGACCTTGTGGTGAATAACAACAAAATGTCCCCAGTTGGTCACATTGTTGTTTGTTTACTATTGTTGTGGGGAATTAAACACACACACACACCCTCACATACACACTCACACTCACACACACTACCGTTCAAAAGTTTAGGGTCACTTAGAAATGTCCTTATTTTTTAAAGAAAAGCACATTTTTTTTGTCCATTAAAATTGAAATCAAATTGATCAGAAATACAGTGTAGACATTGTTAATGTTGTAAATGACTATTGTAGCTGGAAACGGCTGATTTGTATTGGAATATCTACATAGGCGTACAGAGGCCCATTATCAGCAACCATCACTCCTGTGTTCCAATGGTTTTAGCTAATCCAAAGAAAAAGCCATATCTCAGACTGGCCAAAAAAAAAGAAAAGATTAAGGGCAAACGAACACAGACACTGGACAGAGGAAGATATGGCTTTTTCTTTGCAACTCTGCCTAGAAGGCCAGCATCCCGGAGTCGCCTCTTCACTGCTGACGTTGAGACGTGTTTTGCGGGTATTATTTAATGAAGCTACCATTTGAGGACTGGTGAGGCGTCTATTTCTCAATCTAGACACTAATGTATTTGTCCTCTTGCTCAGTTGTGCACCGGGGCCTCCCACTCCTCTTTCTATTCTGGTTAGAGACAGTTTGCGCTGTTCTGTGAAGGGAGAAGTACACAACGTTGTACGAGATGTTCAGTTTCTTGGCAATTTCTCGCATGGAATAGCCTTCATTTCTCAGAACAAGAATAGACTGAGGAGTTTCAGAAGAAAGTTATTTTTGAGCCTGTAATGAAACCCACAAATGCTGATGCTCCAGATACTCAACTAGTCTAAAGAAGGCCAGTTTTATTGCTTCTTTAATCAGCACAACAGTTTTCAACTGTGCTAACATAATTGCAAAAGGGTTTTCTAATGATCAATTAGCCTTTTAAAATGATCAACTTGGACTAGCTAACACAACGTGCCATTGGAACACAGGAGAGATGTTTGCTGATAATGAGCCTCTGTACCCCTATGTAGATATTCCATAAAAAATCTGCCGTTTCCAGCTACAGTTGAAGTCGGAAGTTTACATACACTTAGTTTGAAGTCATTAACACTCATTGTTCAACCACTGTACAGATTTTATGTTAATAAACTATAGTTTCTTTGTGCATGACACAAGTAATTATTCCAACAATTGCTTACAGACAGAATATTTCACTTATAATTCCATATATCACAATTCCAGCGGGTCAGAAAATGTACATACACTAAGTTGACTGTGCCTTTAAACAGCTTGGAAAATTCCAGAAAATGATGTCATGGCTTTAGAAGCTTCTGATAGGCTTATTGACATCATTTGAGTCAATTGGAGGTGTTCCTGTGAATGTATTTCAAGGCCTACCTTCAAACTCAGTGCCTCTTTGCTCGACATCATAGGAAAATCAAAAGAAATCAGCCAAGACCTCAGAAAAAATATTGTAGACCTCCACAAGTCCGGTTCATCCTTGGGAGCAATTTCCAAACGCCTGAAGGTACCATGCTCATCTGTACAAACAATAGTACACAAGTATAAACACCATGGGACCACATAGCCGTCATACCGCTCAGGAAGGAGACACGTTCTGTCTCCTAGAGATGAACGTACTTTGGTGAGAAAAGTGCAAATCAATCCCAGAACAACAGCAAAGGACCTTGTGAAGATGCTGGAGGAAACAGGTACAAAAGTATGTATTTCCACAGTAAAATGAGTCCTATATCGACATAACCTGAAAGGCCGCTCAGCAAAGAAGAAGCTACTGCTCCAAAAACCGCCATAAAAAAGCCAAACTACGGTTTGCAACTGCACATGGGGACAAAGATCGTACTTTTTGGAGAAATGTCCTCTGGTCTGATAAAACAAAAATAGAACTATTAGGCCATAATGACCATTGTTATGTTTGGAGGAAAAAGGGGGAGGCTTGCAAGCCGAAGAACACCATCCCAACCGTGAAGCACGGGGGTGGCAGCATCATGTTGTGTGGGTGCTTTGCTGCAGGAGGGACTGGTGCACTTCACAAAATAGATGGCATCACGAGGAAGGAAAATTATGTGTATATATTGAAGCAACATCTCAAGACATCAGTCAGGAAGTTAAAGCTTGGTCGCAAATGGGTCTTCCAATTGGACAATGACCCCAAGCATACTTCCAAAGTTGTGGCAAAATAGCTTAAGGACAACAGTCAAGGTATTGGAGTGGCCATTACAAAGCACTGACCTCAATCCTATAGAAAATGTGTGGGCAGAACTGAAAAAAGCTTGTGCATGCAAGGACGCCTACAAACCTGACTCATTTACACCAGTTATGTCAGGAGGAATGGGCCAAAATTTACCCAACTTATTGTGGGAAGCTTGTGGAAGGCTACCTGAAACGTTTGACCCAAGTTAAACAATTTAAAGGCAATTCTACCAAATACTAATTGAGTGTATGTAAACTTCTGACCCACTGGGAATGTGATGAAAGAAATACAAGCTGAAATAATTCATTCTCTCTACTATTATTCTGACATTTCACATTCTTAAAATAAAGTGGTGATCCTAACTGACCTAAGACAGGGAATATTTACTAGGATTAAATGTCAGGAATTGTGAAAAATTTAGTTTCAATGTATTTGCTAAAGTGTATGTAAACATCTGACTTCAACTGTACAATAGTCATTTACAACATTAACAATGTCTACACTGTATTTCTGATCAATTTGATGTTATTTTAAAGGACCAAAAATGCTTTTCTTTCATAAACAAGGACATTTCTAAGTGACCCCAAACTTATGAACGGTTGTGTATATACTGTATTGTACTAAACTATATATATATGTGTATATATCAGTGGGGAACCGTCAGGGCCCTCTACGCCCTCAGAGAGGGCCTAAGGATAGATACATATGTGTGTGTATATTTGTATATATTATAATTTGTAGTTTGGTTTTCATTGATTTAATACTTCCTATTGAATTAATTAATAAGGGTTAATATCCAAGAGAATATAATATCCAATCAGAATTTTTCTTTGGTAGTCTCTTGGTAGAAATAATCTAGCTGGGCTCAACGCTCATTGGCTAGGCCCTCAGGCTTTGAATAGAAGGCACCAGCCAACATCATTGACATTGACTTCAATTAGAGCAGCATTTTGGAATGACAGTAGAATCAACCAATCACCAATTGTCTTGTAATAGGTGGGACAATTGTATTGTCAAGGCCCTCTCAAGGCCCTCTAGAGGCCTAAGTATTTGTCACTAATTCAGAGCCAATAGCAAGCCTTATCTTGTTTTCTCACGCTTGAGCTTAGCTAGCTGGCTAGCTTTTTGCAGTGAGTGTATGAAACCATGGCGATGGCAAATGCAGAGAGTAATCAAGGACGATGTGCTAAACTGTTAGCATCGCCCTTTTCAAGACTAACTTTTAATGAAAAGTTCAATATTGTACAGACCGAGAGACCAACTCCTGCTCTGCCTGATTTGGTGCAACGAGGAAAGAGTTTTGAAAGGATTTTCAAGTTAATAATTATGAGTGCTATCCGTGCATAACTGGCTGTGAGCTGACAAAAAAGGAAATGCCAGACTTTCCAAACGCTGCATTCTCAAGTCTCGAGGAAAGCTATGCCCCTAATTTTGATGTGCCGCGGCTTAAAACATAATTGTTTTAAGTGTATTCAATGTCTGACTTGGAGGTTAAGAGCCCAGCTGATCTGCTCCACTTTCTCCAGCAGAAGAGACTAATTGATAGTATGCACCAATTGTATCTGCTTACCTGTCTAGTTTTGACCATTCCAGTGTCCACTGCATCAGGAGAAAGAACATTTTCTGCACTAAAAAGGATCAAGTCATATTCCAGGAACACCACTGGACAGGCCTGACTGTCAGCCCTGGCTTTGATCTCAATCGAACAAGAACTTATTTCGGATTTAAAATCAAAAGACAAGCTATATGAACCTGCCATTGGTCATTTCATAAAGAAGGACAGGAGAATGGACTTGGTCTTTAAATGATAATCATTATGGTGAGTGGACGTTTTGGTTTCATCTACAGCTTGCTTTTTGGTGCTATCTCGTTCATATAATTTTGAATACATGTTTAAAATATTATTTAAACTTTAGATCACTGGTTGTGTGGTAAAAACAAAGGTAATGACGTTGCAATTGGAAGTACTGGGTACATGACATTTCGTGTTGCGTTGCATTTTTTTTTATTGTTGCATGCTGGAGATTTTCTCTCTGACAGCATATACTATCTGTGGTCTTGAAACAATGTGAGTAGTTGTGTGGTTGAATTTATGCCGCCACTATTTTAGTGACTGTTTGTTTTGGTAAATGTTTCTATGAAACGACGCAACAGTATTTTCTTTTAACGTGGTTCCTGCTATCGATATTTGTAACCGTTGTGTTCGTGTTCTGCTTCTTTGAGCCACGGCCGAGGCGCGGCTTAGGACCGTTTGACTCTGTCATCAAAGAATTGCTTCTCCTACATAGGTCTGCAAAAGAAAGGTCTCAAGTCATGTTCTGTAAACACAGGCATCCCAGTTCTCTATCTATATGTATGACGTCAGATCTTTTTCCACAACTGAGGGCCTAGCTCCAATAGTCACAGTTCACCACTTTTATATTCATATATATATATATATATATATACACACACACTCACTGGCCACTTCACTTTATTTTCAACTGATCGTTAATGCAAATATCTAATCAGCCAATCACGTGGCAGCAACTCAATGCATTTAGGCATGTAGACATGGTCAAGACCATCTGCTGAAGTTCAAACCAAGCATCAGAATGGGGAAGAAAGGTGATTTAAGTGACTTTGAACATGGCGCGGTTGTTGGTGCCAGACGGGCTGGTTTGAGTATTTCAGAAAGTGCTGATCTACTGGGATTTTCCCTTACAACCATCTCTAGGGTTTACAGAGAATGGTCAGGGAATGAGAAAATATCCAGTGAGCGGCAGTTCTCTGGGCGAAAATGCCTTGTTGATGGCAGAGGTCAGAGGAGAATGGCCAGACTGGTTGGAGCTGATAGAAAGGCAACAGTAACTCAAATAACCACTCGTTACAACCAAGGTATGCAGAAGAGCATCTCTGAACGCACAACACGTTGAACCGTGAAGTAGATGGCCTACAGCAGCAGAAGAGGTGTGCCACTCCTGTCAGCTACTGTAGCCTGAGGCTACAGGAAACTGAGGCTACAATTTGCACGGGCCCACCACAATTGGACAATAGAAGATTGGAAAAACGTTGCCTGGTCTGATGAGTCCCGATTTCTGCTGTGACATTCAGATGGTAGGGTCAGGCGTAAACAACATGAAAGCATGGATCCATCCTGCCTTGTATCAACAGTTCAGGCTGGCGGTGGTGTAATGGTGTGGGGTATATTTTCTTGGCACACTTTGGGCCCCTTAGAACCAACTGAGCATTGTTGGACCAACATCTCTGAGGAATAATTCCAGCACCTTGTTGAATCTACGCCACGAAGAATTAAGGCAGTTCTGAAGGCAAAAGGGGGTCCACCCCGAACTATGGCCAGTGAGCAGTAGTTGTATAATTAATCATCCCCTTTGTTTAGGCAAGCCTAAATTAGTTCAGGAGTAAAATTTGGCTTAACAAATCACATAATAAATTAAACAGATTCATTCTGTGTGAAACAATAGGGTTTGACATGATTTTTGAATGACTAAGCCCTTCCTCTCTCCCACATACATACACCAGCTGTAAGGTCCTTCAGTCCAGTATTGAATTTCAAGCACATATTCAACAACAAAGCTTTTTTGAAAGCCTCATAAAGAAGGGCAGTGATTTTCAGATGGTTAACAATAATGAATGAGATATTGAATATCTCATTAAGCATGATCAATTTAAATATTATGGTCAATTTAATCATTATTCTGTGGATTATGTATTAAACCACCCATATACATAAAAAATACAGTCGTCTTTCTGAACGGAACTGCAGGACAGGAATGAAACTGCTCAGGGATGTTACCGTGAGTCCATTTGGTGATTTTTAAAACAGCTACGGAGTTTAATGTCAGTGACGGTAGAAAACTGATTATGGATCAACAACATTGTAGTGACGCCACAATAATGACCTGAATGACAGAGTGAGAAGAAGAATACAAATATACTGAATACAAATATACTGAATACAAATATACTGAATACAAATATACTGAATACAAATCTTCCAAAACATGTATCTAAAGTATTACTAAAGTAATACTGTAAAAAAATGTTTGGGGCAAATCCAACACAACACATCACTGAGTAACTGCCTCCTTATCTGCTTGAAAATCTATGGCAAGACTTGAAAATTGCCGTCTAGCCATGATCCCCAACATCTTGGCAGAGCTTGAAGAATTTGGAAAAGAATAATGGGCTAATATTGCACTATCCAGGTGAGCAAAGCTCTTCTAGAATTACCCAAGAAGACTCACAGCTGGAATCGATGTCGAAGGTATTTCTAACATAACTAACTATATTTTACTTAATTACGTTTTTATTTTTTTGAAATACATTTTTTTTCTTTCACTTTGACAGAGTAATTTGTGTTCAATCAATTTTAATTCAATCAATTTTAATCCCACTTTGAAAAAAATCCATGGGGTCTGAATTCTTTTGCAAGGCACTTGTCTATTACTTTGAATACATGAAGAAAATAGCTGTGACATACTGCACTGCCAACTCCATAACATCAGACCTTTCACACAAAACTATACAAAATGTATCTTTGTTTGATTGTTCTGTGAATGTAAAACTTTTCATTTTGAATTTGGGGAAGAAGGAATCTCTAATATATACATTACATGACCGAAAGTATGTGGACACCTGCTCGCCAAACATCTAATTCTAAAATCATGGGCATTAATATGGAGTTTACTTTGCTGCTATAACAGCCTCCACTAGAAGTTGGAGCATTGCTGCAGGGACTTGCTTCCATTGAGCCACCAGAGCATTAGTGAGGTCGGTCACTGATATTAGGCAATTAGGCTCGAAGTCTGCATTCCAATTCATACCAAAGGTTTTCGATGGGGTTGAGGTCATGCTGAAACAGGAAGGGCCAAACTGTTGCCACAAAGTTGGAAGCACAGAATTGTCTAGAATGTCATTATATGCTGTAGCGTTAAGATTTCCCTTCACTGGAACTAAGGGGCCTGAACCATGAAAAACAGTCCCAGGCCATTATTCCTCCACCAAACTTTACAGGTGGCGCTATGCATTCCGGCAGGTAGCGTTCTACTGGTATCCGCCAAATTTCAGATCCGTCTGGCAGACTGCTAGATGGTTAAGCGTGATTCATCCCTCCAGAAAACAAGTTTTCACTGCTTCAGAGTCCAATGGCGGTGAGCTTTACACAACTCCAGCCGACGCTTGGCATTGCGCATGTGATCTTAGGCTTGTGTGCAGCTGCTCGGCCATAGAAACCCATTTCATGAAGCTCCCGACGAATAGTTATTTTGCTGACGTTGCTTCCATAGGCAGTTTGGAACTCGGTAATGTGTGTTGCAACTGAGGCCGGACGATTTTTACGCACTTCAGCACTCGGCGGTCCCGTTCTGTGAGCTTGTGTGACCTACCACTTCACAACTGAGCCGTTGTTGCTCCTAGACGTTTCCACTTCACAATAACAGCCCTTACAGTTGACCTGGGCAGCTTTAGCAGGGCAGAAATTTGACAAACTGACTTGTTGGAAAGGTGGCGTCCTATGACGGTGCCATGTTAAAATTCACTGAGCTATTCAGTACGTGCCTTTCTACTGTCAATGTTTGTCTATGGAGATTACTTATGTGTGCTCGATTTATACACCTGTCAGCAACGGGTGTGGCTGAAATAGCAGAATCCACTAATTTGAAGGGATGTCCACATACTGTTGGCCATGCTGTGTATTTGGGGCAGGTGATTAGAAAGTGTTCTTCACACAGTGTTGACATATTCTGACCTCTCTGGCCAACAATGTTTTTTGATTGCGTCCTGTTTCAGTTGCCAAGCTACAGTGAGGGAAATAAGTATTTGATCCCCTGCTGATTTTGTTCGAAATGATCAGTCTATAATATTAATGGTAGGTTTATTTGAACAGTGAGAGACAGAATATCAACAAAAAAATCCAGAAGAACACATGTATAAAAATGTATAAATTGATTTGCATTTGAATGAGTGAAATAAGTATTTGACCCCTCTGCAAAACATGACTTAGTACTTGGTGGCAAAACCCTTGTTGGCAATCAGAGGTCAGAAGTTTCTTGTAGTTGTCCACCAGGTTTGCACACATCTCGGGAGGGATTTTGTCCCACTCCTCTTTGCAGATCTTCTCCAAGTCATTAAGGTTTCGAGGCTGACGTTTGGCAACTCGAACCTTCAGCTCCCTCCACAGATTTGTTATGGGATTAAGGTCTGGAGACTGGCTAGGCCACTCCAGGACCTTAATGTGCTTCTTCCACTCCTTTGTTGCCTTGGCAGTGTGTTTTGGGTCATTGTCATGCTGGAATACCCATCCACGACCCATTTTCAATGCCCTGGCTGAGGGAAGGTTCTCACCCAAGATTTGACGGTACATGGCCCCATCCATCGTCCCTTTGATATGGTGAAGTTGTCCCGTTCCCTTAGCAGAAAAACACCCCCAAAGCATAATGTTTCCACCTTCATGTTTGACGGTGGGGATGGTGTTCTTGGGGTCATAGGCAGCATTCCTCCAAACACGGCGAGTTGAGTTGATGCCAAATCTCGATTTTGGTCTCATCTGACCACAACACTTTCACCCAGTCCTCCTCTGAATCATTCAGATGTTCATTGGCAAACTTCAGACGGGCTTGTACATGTGCTTTCTTGAGCAGGGGGACCTTGCGGGCGCTGCAGGATTTCAGTCCTTCACAGCGTAGTGTGTTACCAATTGTTTTCCTGGTGACTATGGTCCCAGCTGCCCTGAGATCATTGACAAGATCCTCCCGTGTAGTTCTGGGCTGATTCCTCACCGTTCTCATGATCATTGCAACTCCACGAGGTGAGATCTTGCATGGAGCCCCGGACCGAGGGAGATTGACAGTGCTTTTGTGTTTCTTCCATTTGCAAATAATCGCACCAACTGTTGTCACCTTCTCACCAAGCTGCTTGGCGATGGTCTTGTAGCCCATTCCAGCCTTGTGTAGGTCTACAATCTTGTCCCTGACATCCTTGGACAGCTCTTTGGTCTTGGCCATGGTGGAGAGTTTGGAATCTGATTGATTGATTGCTTCTGTGTACAAGTGTCTTTTATACAGGTAACAAGCTGATATTAGGAGCACACTCTTAAAGGGTGCTCCTAATCTCAGCTCGTCACCTGTATAAGACACCTGGGATCCAGAACTCCTTCTGATTGAGAGGGGTCAAATACTTAT
The DNA here is from genome assembly GCA_023634145.1 of Thymallus thymallus. NCBI lineage: Eukaryota > Metazoa > Chordata > Actinopteri > Salmoniformes > Salmonidae > Thymallus > Thymallus thymallus. The sequence continues at coordinate 3,777,396 of CM042422.1, forward strand.
TTCACTCATTACAATGCAAATCACTTTATAACATTTTTGACATGTGTTTTTCTGGAGTTGTTTGTTATTCTGTCTCTCACTGTTCAAATAAACCTATCATTAAAATTATGGACTGATCATTACTTTGTCAGTGGACAAACAAACAAAATCAGCAGGGGATCAAATACATTTTTTCCCTCACTGTATGATCACTAATTCTGTATTTTGGTTAAGGTTTGTCTTTGTTTGGATTCTTTTACATGGGTTAAGTATTCCGCTAAAGTGGTCTCTTTCCAATGTTCAGTAGCATTCCATCTTTCTCTGTCCTTCGATCTAACTCTGACAATGGTTGATGTATACATTCTTATTATTCACTTCCAGCGTGAAAATGTTGCCCTTAGGGCCAAATCACTTAATTTGTTGGCAGAAACTGTTGCGCTGTGCTTCTATTCGTATTTATTATGGATCCCCATTAGGTGCTGCCAAGGAAGCATTTACTCTTCCTGGGGTCCAGCAAAATCGAGGCAGTTATACAATTTAAAAAATCATTACAATACGTTCACAACAGATTTCACAACACATTAAGTGCTTTCCCTCAGGCCCCTACTCTACTACCACATATCTATAACACAAAATCCATGTGTACGTGTGTGTATAGTGCGTATGTTATCATATGTCTGTGTCTATGTTTGTGTTACTTCACAGTCCCCGCTGTTCCATAAGATGTATTTTTATCAGTTTTTTTTTTATCAGATTTTGCTGCTTGCATGAGTTACTTGATGTGGAATTGAGTTCCATGTAGTCATGGCTCTATGTAGTACCTTGCGTCTCCCATAGTCTGTTCTGGACTTGGTGACTGTGAAGAGACCTCTGGTGGCATGTCTTGTAGGGTATGCATGGGTTTCTAGTAGTTCAAACAGACAGCTCGGTGCATTCAACATGTCAATACCTCTCACAAATACAAGTAGTGATGAAGTCAATCTCTCCTCCACTTTGAGCCTGGAGAGATTGACAGGCATATTATTAATGTTAGCTCTCTGTGTACATCCAAGGGCTAGCCGTGCTGCCCTGTTCTGAGCCAATTACAATTTTGTGGCACACGACTGAACAGTAGTCCAGGTGTGACAAAACTAGAGCCGGTAGGACCTGCCTTGTTGATAGTGCTGTTGATAAGGTAGAATAGCACTTTATTATGGACAGACTTCTCCCCATCTTAGCTACTGTTGTATCAATATGTTTTGACCATGACAGTTTACAATCAAGGGTTACTCTAAGCAGTTTAGTCACCTCAACTTGCTATATTGAATGATTTGTCCCAAATACAATGCTTTTAGTTTTTGAAATATTTAGGACTAACTTATTCCTTGCCACCCATTCTGAATCTAACTGTAGCTCTTTAAGTGTTGCAGTCATTTCAGTCGCTGTAGTAGCTGATGTGTATAGTGTTGAGTCATCTGCATACATCAACACACTGACTTTACTCAAAGCCAGTGGCATGTCGTTAGTAAAGATTGAAAAAAGTAAGGGGCCTAGACAGCTGCCCTGGGGAATTCCTGATTCTACCTGGATTATGTTTGAGAGGCTTCCATTAAAGAACACCCTCTGTGTTCTGTTTGACAGGTAACTCTTTATCTACAATATAGCAAGGGGTGTAAAGCCATAACACATACGTTTTTCCACCAGCAGACTATGATCGATAATGTCAAAAGCCGTACTGAAGTCTAACAAAACAGACCCCCCAGACTTTTTATCATCAATTTCTCTGAGCCAATCATCAGTCATTTGTGTAAGTGCTGTGCTTGTTGAACACCTTCCCTATAAGCGTGCTGAAAATCTGTTGTCAATTTGTTTACTGTAAAATAGCATTGTATCTGGCCAAACACCATTTTTTCCAAGAGTTTACTAAGGGTTGCTAACAGTCTGATTTGATCAGCTATTTGAGCCAGTAAAGGGGGCTTTACTATTCTTAGGTAGAGGAATGACTTTAGCTTCCCTCCAGGCCTGAGGGAACACACTTTCTAGTAGGGTTAAATTTAAAATATGGCAAATAGGAGAGGTAATATCGTCCACTATTATCCTCAGTAATTTTCCTTCCAAGTTGCCCCGGTGGCTTGTCATTGTTGATAGACAACAATAATGTATGACCCTTCGTTGGATTGGGCGAATCTTCCCCTCTCTCTCTCTCGCTCTCTATTCTCACAGACTCTGATGTTTTCTCTCTCCCTTCCTGTTCTCCAGCTGGATGAGGGTGTCATTAAGCCCCGTCCAGGAAGTGACCTCACCAACAGTAACGCACCCTCACCGCCCAACAAGATACAGCGCAGCATATCGTCAAACCAGAAACCTCGCAGAGCCACCAACCAGGGTGAGACTGGTGTGTGTGACTGGAGGAGAGGAGATGGGGATGAAAGAGAGGATGTATACATTCCGATTCCCAAAGTGTGCATTTGTTCATTCCCCCTCATGGACTGTATTGAGGAATATTGTGGAAACTCCCTTCGGCCTTGGGGGGGTGAACAAGGGCACAAAAGAGAATGTGGGGTATGTAAACAACTTCTCTAATACTAACTCCATCTCTCTCTTTCTCTCTCTTCCTTTCTCTGTCTCTCTCTCTCTCTCTCTCTCTCTCTCTCTCTCTCAGGGTCTTCTGCCAAGGGGCGTGGTCAGGAGGATAACACTGAGGATTCTGGGAGTAAAGGATCGGGCAGCTCGGTCAAAGTTCCGGCCAGTCCGCTGGTCTCCGACCGCAAGAAGAGTGCCACACCCTCTACCGTGAGTGACACAGCCCACAGCCAATCAGATAGATTTCAGGGGAGGTACTTCACAATGCAGGACCAATGAGCGAAATATTCTGAAACAACTCCCTTTTTTGCAGGTTATAAAGAACATTGTTCAAACATCTAACATCTTCTTTTTTTTTTCCTCTCTCTTTCTCTCTCTCTCTCTCTCTCTCTCTCTCTCTCTCTCCCTACAGAATAGCATCAGAAACGATCCACTGGGCCAGGGGAAACAGAACAGCAAGGACAGGTAAACACAAACTGGCCTGAGTCAAAGTGGTCAGAGTCAACTGCCTCATTCTCAGTCAGTATGGCAATCACTATGTCTTGACACACACACAGCTTGGCTCTGACTGTTATTGCCTGCAAGATTTTAGTCCTCAGCCGCTTGCATCTTGGCCCAGGCCAGCCTCCATATGTTTCTCTGGGATGGTGAGCCTTTCTGGGCATGGAAATCACCTGTCCTTGGGGATTCAGGCCTGATTACGCACAACACCTTGTAGACTGATACACGCAAGGATGGATAGACACACACAAACGACACACAAACACACACCATGCACACACACACACACACAGGCATTCCTACGCCGATGTTTCCTCTTCAGATAGTTTATTTATGGTAAATTGCATATTACTGTTAGAATACATCAAGACAATAACAGAAAAGCAACTTATGAACCAAAAACGTGACCAGGTACAGAAAGGGCACTTGCACACTGAGGCAAAAGGAGAGGTAGACTGCAAGTAAGGGGAATGTGTGTGTGTGTGTGTGTGTGTGTGTGTGTGTGTGTGTGTGTGTGTGTGTGTGTGTGTGTGTGTGTTTACACACCAATGTCCAGAGAGGGTTTTGCTACAGGTCTGTAGATAAGTGATCATGCTGTATATGGGCTCAAACCTCACAGAGAGACAGACATATGGTCCACACACACTGGGTTCAGCTATGGCAGGCTTTCTGATTGAAATCAAAAGCCTCCACTGTGACTATGACATAGGGGCAGATTAAACAAAGGCCATGTGTGGTGTGTGTGATAGAAAGTGAAAGGTCTCTAGGCTAAGAGGATTAACGTGATAACGTGATTAACGTGATTAACGTGATTAACGTGCTCAGTGTGGGTGTGTGCGTTCAGTGTGTTAGTGTTCGGTCTGTTTGTGTGTGGTCATGGACCTGATCTCTCTCTGACCCCAAACGTCCGCTCTGATGGCTTTGTGGATTATCTGAAACATCAGAACACAGACAGACACATGCTGTGTACGGACACACACTCCGGGGACAGACACACCAGTATTTTTATTTATTGTTTTTAATGGAATTGTCACCTCGTGTGTGTGTGTGTGTGTATATGTGTGTGGTGGATTAAACAGAGAGGGTTTAGATGCAGGTCTGTAGATGCCAACGATTATGCAGGACTCATAGAAAGACAGACATATGTGACCGACCGGCTCGATTCAATCTTATTTAACAACATTTGAAATTGTGTTTTTTTACGTTGGATAAAAGTAGAAACTCTGAGCTAGAAAATGGTATATCATACACTACAGTTCACACTATGGTTGCCCTTAGTGTGAAGATGTAATCCAGAGATTACAATGTAATTGCAGGTCTTTGTGATATCTTTTTAAAAACCTGTGTTTTTTTAAGAACTACCTACACATACTGAGCAGCTAACGTTATAGACAGAAGGTGCTACATGGCAGACCAATCCGAACTCATCTCTCGGCATGTCCAGGCCATGCATTATCTAAGCCAATCATGGCTATCGTGAATGTTCTCGTAATATGACAATTTTATTTGTATTTATTGATGGTATAAAAGTTTGTTATTAAGGCACATGAAAGTTCACATCTTCCAGAAGGCATTTTTGCCTAAAAAAGCATTTTGATAAAAAATTGTTTTTACGATCAAATGCCTCTCCTGTGAAGTAGTGACGCGCCACATGCGTCTAGTTTCCTGAAACTAGTCACATATGGTCCACACATGCAAGGTACACACACTGGGTTCAGTTATCACAGGTTTTCTGATTGAATTTAAAGGCCTCCACTGTCACACTGACATAGGGGCTGATTAAACAATAAAAATGTGTATTTGTCAGAGTGAGAGAGAGAAAGTGAAAGGTCTGTCTCTAGGCTTAACGTGTGTGTGTGTGTGTGTGTGTGTGTGTGTGTGTGTGTGTGTGTGTGTAAACTTGAAACGTGTGTGTGGTCATGGACAATGTTCCCATCCAAAAACTATTGCCACTGAGCAAATTTCTAGTCTGCTGTGCGCAAACATGAACAATGTGAAAATTCTGTGCAACTTCCAGTGTGCGCTTACTTTTAACACTGAGGCTGTACCCACTTTAAGTTACAGTTTTAACAGTGGCCAAGTAGGCTAATGTGGCTATTTGATCATAATGTATGCCTACCAGAGTGGCCTACATTAAAAACAATGGAGAAAATGCATCCCATAACATTTTAACATGGAAATAGCTGTTGTATCATTCAGCCTACAGTAGCAGCCAATGTGTGGTGTTCAACGTAGGCCTACATTCCATGAGACTTTATAAAAAAACATGCAGAGCTTGACATTAATCTGCTTGTCCACTTGTCCTTCAGAGAATCAGACAAATGATGCTACCCTCTGCCTCTTGGCTACTTAGCTTATTCAAGGCCATCTCAAAATACAACACTTCCCCTTTAAGACAAAAAAAAAAAGCTCTTTACATGACTCGCTTTTCAAAGATGTCTAGAAATGTGCACATGTTGTGCTCTTGTAGGAAGCAATCACTCCCCCATTGCTGACAACAAATAATCTATAACTGGGCTAATAACTCACTAACTAGCAAAGGATATGATCAAAATGTACACACGTGGCTACATGCAGCTCTCGCTTTGATCTCTAAACATCTACTCATGATCGCTCATGCTGTAAACACAGTCCAGTTCAAAGTAAATGCCACAGATCCATACAGTATATGGCAATGGTCTATTTGCATATAGGTCTACTGCAGCTCTGGTTATGCCGCATCGGTCTGTGTTGTGCATGTCAATGCAATAGAATCCTACTCAAATGCTTTCTGCTGACAACATTTCTTGCACAGTTTGTTTGGTTTCGTCGCATTGAAAGTGGCTAACAGTGGTCGCCAACCTTTTCCGAGTTTAGATCACTTTTTGAGTCAAAATGCAAGCCAAGATCTACTGCTCACATTTTTTTTACGTGATTTACAAAACGTAAGCCTATGCGACATTAACCAATTAAAAACAGTACTGCAGCAATGAAGTTTGTGCAGTAAGCTGTAGGCCCAATACATTGCCCTGCCAATGCATTGTTGTTCGGGACATTTAAATATATAAATATTTACACATTTGTGGTAGGCTGTATGATCACACCGGTAATAGGTCCGTTGTTGTATAATTTGCTTTTTATATTTATTTTTATTTTACGGGGTTGATGGTGCCTGCATCTGATGGTCAGTCTCAGCGGAGGAAGAGAGCAGAAGACTGAGGGTCCGCCTCTCAACATCCCTCCGCTCTCCCTTTCCTCCACTGACCAAAAAGGGACACCGTCTTCCAGCTGATGGCAAAACTCGAGTCGCACCGCATTATTTCTGCCTCGTGCATAAATTCACGTTGTTACTCCTATGAACAGAGAAAGTGAAATATTCCTCAATATTAAAAAAGACCCAAGCCGCTGACGCAAGTCTATCAATACACTTTCATTCCCATCATTTACTGCTGCAGTGCTTGTTGTAGCGCTGACTGGAAATAGGAAGAACGTGTATTTTATGGCTTTTAAAGTGTTGAATTCAAAGTGTTGACAGTTCTGAGTATGAACTTAAACATTAACTAACTCCTGAGTGTCGCAGCGGTCTAAGGCACTGCATCTCAGTGCTAGAGGCTTCACTACAGACCCTGGTTTGGTTCCAGGCTGTATCACATCCGGCCGTGATTGGGAGTACCACAAGGTGGCGCACCGTCGTCCGGGTTTGGCCGTCATTGTAAATAAGAATTTGTTCTTAACTGACTTGCCTACTTAAATAAAGGTTAAATACATGTTTTTATTTTTTTATACAGCAACTCTTTGCTGTATTCGCTGACAGTTCTCTCTAGTCATGCTTCTAAATGTTTTGAAATCTCACAGTATCAACTTCGCTGTAGCTTTCTTGTATGTCTGCTACTTTACTGCAGACGTGGTGATCTTAACCGAGTTTGTACCTTAAGACATGAAATGGTTCAAAATGGCAAGTTTGCACGATAGTTTAGAATATTACTCATTCAAGGGTTTTTCTATATTTGTACTATTTTTTTACATTGTAGAAAAATAGTGAAGACATCAAAACTATTAAATAACACATATGGAATCATGTAGTAACCAAAAAAAGTGTTAAACTAATCAAAATATATTTTATATTTGAGATTCTTCAAAGTAGCCACCCTTTGCCTTGTTGACAGCTCTGCACACTTTGCATGTTCTCTATAAATGCGTCTTCTTGTGCTTCACTGCACAACACAGACTAGAAAGCTAGCGTATAAGTCTGTGGCTAAAATGCTGCTAGCGACAAGTGGTACGGCAATACCACGCGTGACAAACTGTGCATTCCTTTTTCACAATCATGTCCATTGATACTCCCATTTTAGTAGGGTCTGATCTGCGCTAAATGTTGGGAGTTGAGATATAAAAAGGTTAAGTTCTCCTCTATTATAGTAAAATATTGTCTCAATGTGTTTCCTTGTCCGTATGACCGGTTCTGTTGGACTAACTCTCAACCGGTTCTGTTGGACTAACTCTCAACCGGTTCTGTTGAACTAACTCTCAACCGGTTCTGTTGGACTAACTCTCAACCGGTTCTGTTGGACTAACTCTCAACCG
>CM042422.1:3790000-3909010 GCA_023634145.1 Thymallus thymallus
GTCTGGCCCAGGGGTGCAAGGGTGAACGGCAAGGCTCTGGAGCGACAAACCCTTGCTGTCTCTGCCTGGCCGGTTCCTGTCTCTCCATTGGGATTCTCTGCCTCTGACCCTATTACGGGGGCTGAGTCACTGGCTTACTGGTGCTTTCCATGCCATCCCTAGGAGGAGTGCGTCACTTCCTGTCCGGTTTGTCGCCCCCTTGGGCTTGTGCAGTGGAGGGGATCTTTCCTGGACTATACTCAGCCTTGTCTCAGGGTAGTAAGTTGGTGGTTGTTGATATCCCTCTATTGATGTAGGGGCTGTGCTTGGCAGAGTGGGTGAGGTTATATCCTGCCTGGTTTGGCCCTGTCATGGGGTATTGTCGGGGTATTGTCAGAGGGGGCCACAGTGTCTCCTGACCCCCCCTGTCTCAGCCTCCAGTATCTATGCTGCAGTAGTCTTATGTGCCGGGGGGCTAGGGTCAGTTTGTTAAATCTGATGTTATTATCCGGTGTCTTGTGTGAATTTAAGTATGCTCCCTCTAATTCTCTCTACCTCCTCTCCCGGAGGACCTGAGCCTACCCGGAGGACCATGCTTCAGGACCACCTGACTCCTAGCTGTCCCCAGTCCACCTGGTCGTGCTGCTGCACCGGTTTCAACTCCTCTGCCTGCGGTTATGGAACCCTGACCTGTTCATTGGACGTGCCACCCTGTCCCAGACCTGCTGTTTTCATCTCGCTCTCGCTCTACCGCACCTGCGCTCTATTGCACTGAAAAGCCAAGTGTAATTCACTCCTGATGTATTTACCTGTTGCAACCTCCACAACTACTTTTATTATTATTTGACCCTGCTGGTCATCTATGAACATTTGAACATCTTGGAGAAAGAACTGGCCTTAATGGCCATGAATTGTTATAATCTCCACCCGGCACAGCCAGAAGAGGACTGGCCACCCCTCAGAGCCTGGTTCCTCTCTAGGTTTCTTCCTAGGTTTTGCATTTCTAAGGAGTTTTTCCTAGCCGACGTACTTCTGCATTGCTTGCTGTTTGGGGTTTTAGGCTGGGTTTCTGTATAGCACTTTGTGACATCGGCTGATGTAAAAAGGGCTTTATAAATAAATTTGATTTGATGAATGAACTACCTTGTCCCGGTCCTGCTGTTTCCTCTCTCTCTCTCAACCTATTAATGAACTACCTTGTCCCGGTCCTGCTGTTTCCTCTCTCTCTCTCTCTCTCTCTCTCAACCTATGAATGAACTACCTTGTCCCGGTCCTGCTGTTTCCTCTCTCTCTCTCTCTCTCTCTCTCAACCTATGAATGAACTACCTTGTCCCGGTCCTGCTGTTTCCTCTCTCTCTCTCTCTCTCTCTCTCTCTCTCAACCTATGAATGAACTACCTTGTCCCGGTCCTGCTGTTTCCTCTCTCTCTCTCTCTCTCTCTCTCTCTCTCTCTCTCTCTCTCTCTCTCTCTCTCTCTCTCTCTCTCAACCTATGAATGAACTACCACCTAGCTCTCCTTACAGCAGAGCTCCAGCCTCCCCCTCCCTCAGCCACTTTTCTAACTCTCACTCCCTCCTTCCTCCCTCCCTCTTAACAGGACAGCAGAGAGGTGCCAGGGACCAGCAAGGTTCTCCCTACAGTGGAGCTCCAGGATCTCCCTCCCTCAGCCACGGGAACAGCCAGGCCAAGAGACCCGGGGCCACCGGCATCTTCTCCAAGTTCACTTCCAAGTTCGTACGCAGGTGAGTCCATGGGGAGGGGTGAGGAGTTGAGGCTTTTGTTTGCCTTTTAATAGAAAAACAACCAAATTGGATATATTTTGATATCCAATTAAACCACATCAGGATTTATTGTTGTTGTTACCCTTCAATGCAAGTGTGGACCAGCAAGAGACAGTTGTTCGGTTAGCAATGTTTCTGTAGCGCTCATGTGATTGCAGAGTTTGCAAAACAAATGGCCACTGGATTGATACAAAATAATGATGAGATCTTTCTGCCAGGCAGTCATAGGCTACTTTGTAGTCAACATTTATTTGAGAAGGTTTTTGGGGAAGCCTTTCGATCTCTAGCAGAAGAAGGTTATCATTAGCATCGTCGCTAACGGCTACACAAAGTCTAGACATATGCGCGTAACGCACAGTTAATGTTAATGTCTTATGATTCAAATCGTTTTTTTCTAATAAGTTCAATACATTTAGTTGATTTCCTACATTTTTTTAATAATGTTAAGTTCGTGGATTCTGTGATTCCGTCCGCAACACCGATTTTATAGGACCCAATATGAGGGGGAGACTGGAGGGGAAGCCTGAAAGGGTAAAGCAGGGAGAAGGGGAATGGAGGAGTCGTAAGGGTGGAGTGGAGGAGAAAAGTTGGGAAAGAGATGAGGAGTTGGACGTTCTCTTTCAGTCAAATCGGTTCAACATCTCACTATGGGATATGCCCTCGTGGGAGTCATTGGTTGAAGCCTTATTCTATCACACCTCACAGGCCAATCAGAGCTTTGCTAGTGTCTAAACAGTGTGTCTATATAAGGTTCGCCTCTTCACAAATCTATTTGGTTACTAGCCCGTTTTGCAGCTTTCTTCAGAAAACTAGCCCTCAACTTAACTGGTACTTTCTGTGTGGGTTACTACTCCACCACGGAGCGTTAGCCTTTTCACGTGTGAGTTCCAAATATCTCTTAACGGTCGCCCCCCCCTCCCCCCAGCGTGTGTTTGTTTTTCTAGCAAGTCTAGCACAAACCTTTTCCCTCTTATTATCTGTATATCGTGTTGTCGTTTCTACTGTAGCATAACATATGTATGTATGTATGTATGTATGTATGTATGTATGTATGTATGTATGTATGTATGGAGCATAATGTATTTACTGTTTTATTCAAATGTTTTCAAGTACTAGTGACAAATCATGCATTCTGATTCTTGCAGATTGTAATAGTCTGTATGATAAAATACTTTTTTGAAGGTTGTACTGATTATGATGAGCTAATGCTAAACTATTTGCCAGCTGTGTGTGCCACCATGTTTGTTGACATTATACAATGCGTTCTGGGTGTCACGTAAAAAAAGTTTGGCGGAGAGCACAATCTACCCGTCAATGGATTACTTTAGATTTTTAGAAAGTCTGTTACAAAATTATTTTTGATCAATGGTGAGCCGTAATGTGATGAATTGTAAATAGTCATTTCTATTAGCCAATTAATATTATGGTTTCTGTCAGCCTAGAGTTAGCTAAATATGATCGCTTGTGTTAGCTCACTCTTTCCTCAGATAGCGCTAGGACTAATGTAGCCTACATTTTCCAGTTTGGATCATTGTGAATGTCTGAACATTGCATCCAAAAATAAACTGGTCATATTCAGGATATAACTTTGTAAGGACTGTGTTTGTGCAAAATTCACATTGAAGCACCATTCTTTTAACAGTGTAAAAGATAAACCTGCAGTTGGTATTTCACGCGGCGGCTTGGCTAGCTAGCTATCATGGTGATAGCCAACTAATTAGCTAGGATCCCTGTTAGCTCTACTTTCACTAACCCGAAAGTAGGCTTGTCACGATACCAACATTTTACAAACGATACGAGGTCGCGATACCACGGTAGAAAGAAATAAGTGGCAACCATGAGAAATTAATTTTTTTAGATAGTTTAGGCTTACATTAGGCTTCAAGTTTAGTTTATCCGGCCCGTGACATGGTTTGTGAAATGAAATAAAATGCGTGCAGAAAAAAAGACTCCTTCGGTAATATGGGTCATATTTTAGGTACGAGATAAGGGGTTTTCTTTTCTGTAAAGCTGCAAGCGTCCATGTCGTTTAAAGCGGTGCTCCGTTTTCCCCCTCTGATACTCAGAGGCTGCATGACTGTGAACTGGTCTGTGCTCTTGCTTATAACAGGCGATGAAATTATACAATGTATCAACTTTGCACGATGCTCCAAGAAGACTCATCAGGTCTTCATCCCCGCTCGTCATCACAGCAAAATTATATGTTTTTAAAAAAACTGACTGAGGAATAAACGCATGAAAAGCAGACGGAGAGAAGCAGGTGAGTGAGGGCTGGTAGGGGATGCAGGATATTATTGGACCTGCGCATACAAGAAACTAGTGGCTGTTGCTTAAATTTAACTGCATTTATAAAAAATTGTATAACAGGCGCCAGCAAGTCCTTTGATCGGTACCCTTACGAAAAAATACATCAGTTTTGAAACTGCAGTAAAAGTGTAGTAACTGTGATATTTTGGACGCCGTAATGGAAGAATAACTATATACTGCACTCTAACTGCAGTTACACTGCAAAATTACAAAAGTTATACTGCACTCTGATGGCAATCGTCTTTCATAAGGGTAGGGCTGAAAGAGTCGGTAGTGCCATATGAAACGGTAGTACGGTATTCTAAAATGTTGGTATCATAAAGTATTTACCGTGGTACCGGTATACCGTGCAACACTACCTGAAAGTATAAAGACTGCATTTTTTCCCCCTGGTAAATAAAGCTGTCTGTTTCTGCTTACTCAAGCTCACGTTACCCTGTGTCTCGCCCAACTTTAAGGTAAGTAGTACCAGCCAGTTGAGTAGCTAGCTAGCTAGTCCCCCAGTACTTCCATTCAGACATTTTTTGGTACCCTTCCCCCAGATCTGTGCCTCGACACAATCCTGTCTCGGAGCGCTACGGACAATTCCTTCGACCTCGTGGCTTGGTTTTTTATATAGCCTTTCCAAATCATGTCCTATCAATTGAATTTATCACAGGTGGACACCAATCAAGTTGTAGAAACATCTCAAGGATGATAAATGGAAACAGGATGCACCTGAACTCAGTTTCGAGTCTCAAGGCAAAGAGTCTGAATAGTTACAGTACCAGTCAAAGGTTTGGACCTGAATAGTTACAGTACCAGTCAAAGGTTTGGACCTGAATAGTTACAGTACCAGTCAAAGGTTTGGACCTGAATAGTTACAGTACCAGTCAAAGGTTTGGACCTGAATAGTTACAGTACCAGTCAAAGGTTTGGACCTGAATAGTTACAGTACCAGTCAAAGGTTTGGACCTACTCAATCAAATAACAAATATGGAATCATGTAGTAAACAAAAAAGTGTTAAACAAATCAAATCAATTTCTTCAAAGTAGCCACCCTTTGCCTTGATGACAGCTTTGAGGAAGGAAGGAGGTGGGGGTTAGTTTGGAGTTAAGGCTGTCGAGATAATGGTGCATTATGATTGGATAGATGGACATTGCTGCCCTTTCAGACAGACAGACAGACAGACAGACAGACAGACAGACAGACAGACAGACAGACAGACAGACAGACAGACAGACAGACAGACAGACAGACAGACAGACAGACAGACAGACAGACAGACAGACAGACAGACAGACAGACAGACAGACAGACAGACAGACAGACAGACAGACAGACAGGGCACACACACAGTCTTAGGTTGTCATCAGGTTTGATGGTCTTACATGACATCACCTCTCCTGTACTCTACCTGCCCTATGAGGCACGCATCTGTGTGCCTGTGTGTGTATGCACATCTGTGTGTTTGTGTATGTGTACCTGCAAGCGTATGTGTGCAACACAAAGACTCACTCTTCGGGCTCCTTCCTGAAGATGTGTTCCGCTTCATCCTCCGTAGTGAGAGTAGTCATGGTTACAGTCTCATTTTCCTACAACTATAAATACTGATGGTGGGGATACCTCGGCCCTCTCTCTCTCTATAATACACACACTGCTCTCTCTCTCTCTCTCTCTCTCTAATACACACACTGCTCCTCTCTCTCTCTCTCTCTCTCTCTCTCTCTCTCTCTCTCTCTCTCTCTCTCTCTAATACACACACTGCTCTCTCTCTCTCTCTCTCTCTCTCTCTCTCTCTAATACACACACTGCTCTCTCTCTCTCTCTTTCTCTCTCTAATACACACACTGCTCTCTCTCTCTCTCTCTCTCTCTAATACACACACTGCTCTCTCTCTCTCTCTCTCTAATACACACACTGCTCCTCTCTCTCTCTCTCTCTCTCTAATACACACACTGCTCCTCTCTCTCTCTCTCTCTCTCTCTCTCACTCACTCACTCACTCACTCACTCACTCACTCACTCACTCACTCACTCACTCATATTCACTCACTCACTCACTCATATATATTCACTCACACAGACTTTCTTACACAATTCCCCAAATACTCTCTCGTATTATCAACAACACAGGTGTTGGTGTGCGTGGAGGTGGTGAGACAGAGCTCCTGTTTCAGTGGCACAGTTTAACTAAGTGTTTTGTTAACGTCTCAAATATCACACTCATACTCACACCATTTAACGGTGTATCACATGACCTGACATCACCACCTGTCCTAGCACCAGGTGGTGTGTGCTTGTTTGTTTGTGGATCCCCATTAGTTCCTACCAAGGCAGCAGCTTCTCTTCCTGGGGTTTATTATGGATCCCCATTAGTTCCTACCAAGGCAGCAGATTCTCTTCCTGGGGTTTATTATGGATCCCCATTAGTTCCTACCAAGGCAGCAGATTCTCTTCCTGGGGTTTATTATGGATCCCCATTAGTTCCTACCAAGGCAGCAGATTCTCTTCCTGGGGTTTATTATGGATCCCCATTAGTTCCTACCAAGGCAGCAGATTCTCTTCCTGGGGTTTATTATGGATCCCCATTAGTTCCTGCCAAGGCAGCAGCTTCTCTTCCTGGGGTTTATTATGGATCCCCATTAGTTCCTGCCAAGGCAGCAGCTTCTCTTCCTGGGGTTTATTATGGATCCCCATTAGTTCCTGCCAAGGCAGCAGCTTCTCTTCCTGGGGTTTATTATGGATCCCCATTAGTTCCTACCAAGGCAGCAGCTTCTCTTCCTGGGGTTTATTATGGATCCCCATTAGTTCCTGCCAAGGCAGCAGCTTCTCTTCCTGGGGTTTATTATGGATCCCCATTAGTTCCTACCAAGGCAGCAGCTTCTCTTCCTGGGGTTTATTATGGATCCCCATTAGTTCCTGCCAAGGCAGCAGCTTCTCTTCCTGGGGTTTATTATGGATCCCCATTAGTTCCTGCCAAGGCAGCAGCTTCTCTTCCTGGGGTTTATTATGGATCCCCATTAGTTCCTGCCAAGGCAGCAGCTTCTCTTCCTGGGGTTTATTATGGATCCCCATTAGTTCCTACCAAGGCAGCAGCTTCTCTTCCTGGGGTTTATTATGGATCCCCATTAGTTCCTACCAAGGCAGCAGATTCTCTTCCTGGGATCCAAACGCACTAAAGCACTTACATTGCATATAAAACTAAAGATAAAACAGTATCATATAACGTTATTTTAAACATTTTATTTAACTATTCAAGTCAGCTAAGAACAAATTCTTATTTACAATGACGGCCAAACTCTGGGCCAATTGTGCGCCGCCCTATGGGACACCCAATCACAGCCGGTTGTGATGCAGCCTGGATTAATACACCACTACATATCCACAATACAAAACTAAATCCATACTCCTACCACGAACATCATGAAAGTCCCTCATAGGTGTTGGGATGTTAATTTGGTATGCATACGTTATTCAACTCCACATCCCTGCGTCGCTCGTCTTTTCAGTTCGCTGCAGCTAGCGACTGGAACGAGCTGCAGTTCTATCACCATCTCTACATTCAAAGACTCAATCATGGACTCTTCCTGACAGTTGTGGCTGCTTCGCGCGATGTGTTGTTGTTTTCTAAATTCTTGCCCTTTGTGTTGTTGTCTGTTCTACCATACTGTGTTGTCATGTGTTCCTGCCATGTTGTGTTGTTGTCTTACGTCTCTCTCTATGTAGTGTTGTGGTGTCTCTCGTGATGTGTGTTGTCCTACATATTTATTTTTAATCCCAGCCCCCGTCCCTGCAGGATGACTTTTTCTCTCTTGGTTGGCCGTCATTGTAAATAAGATTCTTAAAAATTACAACCTCATCACTCATCTGATAAACTCATAAAATGATGACACTGCAGTGTTTCATTAGTGTTGTCAAAAAGTTTAGATGTTATTTGGTTAGGATCCCAATTAGCTGAGGCCTGAATTTTAAATAGATTTATAAATAGATTTTCTTCTCACCCATCTACGCACAATACCCCATAATGACAAAGTGACAACATGTTTTTACAAATTTTTTCAAATGTATTGAAAATTAAATACAGAATTATCTTATTTTCTGGGTAAGTCTCTAAGAGCTTTGCACACCTCGATTGTAAAGTATTTGCACATTATTCTTTAACAACTTCTTCAAGCTCTTTCTAGTTGGTTGTTGATCATTGCTAGACAGCCATTTTCAAGTCTTGCCATATGTTTTCAAGCCGTTTAAAGTCAAAACTGTAACTAGAACATTCAATATCGTCTTGGTAAGCAACTCCAGTGTATATTTGGCCTTGTTTTAGGTTATTGTCCTGCTGAAAAGTAAATATCTTTGCCACATTTTTGGCAGTATTACTTTAGTGTCTTGTTGCAAACCGGATGCATGTTTTGGAATATTTGTATTCTGTACAGACTTCCTTCTTTTCACTCTGTCATTTAGGTTAGTATTGTGGAGTAACTACAATGTTGTTGATCCATCCTCAGTTTTCTCCTATCACAGCCATTAAACTCTGTAACTGTTTTAAAGTCACCATTGGCCTCATGGTGAAATCCCTGAGCGGTTTCCTTCCTCTCTGCAACTGAGTTAGGAAGGACTCCTGTATCTTTGTAGTGACAGTATTGATACACCATCCAGTGTAATTAATAACTTCACCATGCTCAAAGGAATATTCAATGTCTGCTTTTTTTTACCCTTCTACCAATAGGTGCCCTTCTTTGTGAGGCATTGGAAAACCTCTGGTCTTTGTGGTTGAATCTGTGTTTTAAATTCACTGGTCGACTGAGGGATCTTACATACAGTATATGTGTGGGGTACAGAGATGAGGTAGTCGTTCAAAAATCACGTTAAACACTATTATTGCACACAGCAACTTATTAGCACATTTTTTACTCCTGAACTTATTTCGGCTTGCCATAACGAAGAGGCTGAATACTTATTGACTCAAGACATTTCAGCTTTACATTTTACATTAATTTATAAACATTTCTAAAAACATAATTCCACTTTGATATTATGGAGTTTTGTGTGTAGACCAGTGACACAAACAAAATGTGGAAAAAGTCAAGGGCTGTGTATACTTTTTAAAGGCACTGTGTATATAACACGTTTTGTTGGATTTGAATCTTGAATCACACATGTTTTAGTTGCTATAGTAACAGACTCAGCCAGCTTACTTTGCTGAGTAAACGTGTGCATCCCAAATGGCGCCCTGTTCCCTATATAGTATTACGGCACTACTTTTTATTAGAGCCCACAGGGCTCAGTAGTGCACTGCATAGCAGGATTTGGTTCAATTTTGAAATTGACTCCCATTCAACTCATCAGTTGAAATTCGAATTGAATTGACCACACCCCACAGGAAGTAGAATTTAATTCAGTGCAATTCAACGAAATTCCACTCAGTCATAGAACAAGAGTTTAATTGAATCTGACCGGTCACACTTCCAGATACCAAAGAATATATCACTTTTCTCTGGAAACAATGTCCATGTAATATTTTAATCGTAGTGCTCAGAATAGCCAATTATATTTCCACCAACCATTTCATTTGTTTGGCTTCTTTTTGAAAGGCTCCAGGTCAACTTGAGGGTTAAACTAATTAATTCTCGAAAATAATGTATTTTCTCCATATTGAATACAATTAAAGTGATTATTGAGATCCAATGCCTTAGAATATTCACAAGGGTTTTGTTTTAAATTATATTTCGTTTAATTCAAATTTGAATTGCAATTCTGTATCCTGTTTACTACTTCAATTAAAATTCAATAATTGGATTGGAATTTGACACATTCTCAATTAAATTCTGAATTGAGCCCAACCCTGCAAATAGGGAATATGGTGCCATTTGGGACGCACGCGTTGCTCTCTTATTGTTCTCTGTTGATAAATCTATCTTTGTGAAAGAGTTTCACTCAATCAATCAACATACATTTTTTTTTCTTTTTGTTTTTGTAGAAATCTCTCCTTCAGATTTCCAAGAAGGTAGGCACTTACATCACCCGCGATAATAACCTCTTTTTCAGTCTTCATTTGATGTTTATTTATTTATATAATTTGCATCGCAAATGGCACTCTTTTCCTTATTTAGTGCACTGCTTCTGTCCAGAACCCCTGGTCAAAAGTACGTAGTGGACTAGATAGGGAATAGGGTGTCATTTGGGAGGCCTTTTTTTGGGGTGTTTAGTTCAACTTTTTGTTTAGATTGTTCTTATGCCTTGACCCCTGACCTTTACCCTATTCTCTCACTTCTGTGATTGGCCCATTTTCTTCTGTTGGTTTTGAGTGATGTGTTTTTTTGTCCGCTTACTAACGTTCCACCCTCCCCCAGTAGGCTTGTAAAATTTTTTGCAACTTTCCCAAAATGCCCAGGTTTTCCAGAAATCCCGTTTGGAGCATTTCTAGAATCAGCTTTTAAGGAATCCTCAAACCTGGATTTCTTTAAGCATGATTTCTGGAAAATCAGGGAATGTTTTCTAAAGTTTGGGAATATTGCAACCACCATCAACCCCAGGCTCAGCCACACCGGCACCGGCACAATAACTCCATTCCTCCATCCATCATCCTCTCACCTCATCTGCATTTCTCTATCGTGTCTATCGTGCATGGACTGTTTAACCCTGTGTGTCCCAGATATAGTGAGTGTGTAAAAGGAGGAGTAAAGATGGAGTGAATGTGTGAACAGATTTTATTAGGATCCCCTTTAGCTGATGCCAATGGTGACAGCAAGCCTTACAAAATGTACTTCCATTTAAAAACATGAACACGCAGTCTGCATCTCTCTGTTACACATACGTCAGTACATACACACAACAAGTAGGTAACATGGGGGATTTGTTTTTTGAAAGCAGGTTTGCTGTTCACTATATGCGCTATACTGTATAAGATGGAAGGGACTTCCATGCACTCATGGCTCTGTATAATACTGTTAGTTTCCTTGAATTTGTTCTGGACCTGGGGACTGTGAAAAGACTATTGGTGGCATGTCTGGTGGGGTAAGTGTGCGTGTGTGTCATAGTTGTGTGTAAGTTAACTATTCAAACAATTTGGAATTTGGAACACATTGTTTCTTATAAAATAAATTCCTCAACTCTTAGCCAAGAGAGACTGGCATGCATAGTATTTATATCAGCCGTCTGATTACAATGAAGAGCAAGACGTGCCTCTCTGTTCTGGGCCAGCTGTAGCTTAACTAGGCCTTTCTTTGAAGCACTCGACCATATGACTGGACAATATTCAAGATAAAATTAAACATACAACTAGAGCCTTGTGGAGTGTGGTGTCAAAAAAGCAGAGCATCTCTATTACGGACAGACCTCTCCCCATCTTTACAACCATTGAATCAATATGTGTTGACAGTTTACAATCTACGGTAACACCAGATAATTCAAGTGTTTGTGTCCTGGGTGGCGTCCTGGTAATACTATTGTATTATCCAAAGTGTTTGTGTCCTGGGTGGCGTCCTGGTAATACTATTGTATTATCCAAAGTGTTTGTGTCCTGGGTGGTGTCCTGGTAATACTATTGTATTATCCAAAGTGTTTGTGTCCTGGGTGGCGTCCTGGTAATACTATTGTATTATCCAAAGTGTTTGTGTCCTGGGTGGCGTCCTGGTAATACTATTGTATTATCCAAAGTGTTTGTGTCCTGGGTGGTGTCCTGGTAATACTATTGTATTATCCAAAGTGTTTGTGTCCTGGGTGGTGTCCTGGTAATACTATTGTGTTATCCAAAGTGTTTGTGTCCTGGGTGGTGTCCTGGTAATACTATTGTATTATCCAAAGTGTTTGTGTCCTGGGTGGTGTCCTGGTAATACTATTGTATTATCCAAAGTGTTTGTGTCCTGGGTGGTGTCCTGGTAATACTATTGTATTATCCAAAATGTTTGTGTCCTCTGTGGTGTCCTGGTAATACTATTGTATTATCCTCTCTGTAGTTGTGGATGAAGTTCACTGCAAGTCCTCATGCTTCAGGTGTAACTTGTTCTTGCTTGGGCCAGCTCTCTTTTAGATGGGAGGTATTGGACTATTCTCCTTGTATGACTGGTGGAGTAGAGTCAGGCGTGTTCTACTGATGCTGAAAGACAGATTCCAGATACAAATATTTTATCATTATTATATAATAGATGAACACGTCACGCTAGAATGCAACCGCTTTCATTAAATAAGATTCCTGTGTCGCTTCCGTTTTGTTTGTACAGTTTGCTTGACCCGTTGTGTCAAATCACTCTGGTTCACACTGTCCGTGTACAATGCCATAATAATCATCAGATCTTTGTCACGGATGCCGTGGTTGCCCTTAGTTTGAAGATGTATTCCGGAGAAACACTTTTTCAGTTCTCCATGATATTTTTCAAAAAAGCTGCAGTAGACAGGATTATCTACACATTCTGACCAGCTCATGTTATAGACAGAAGGTGCTACATGGCAACCTATTCATTATCTCAGCCAATCATGGCTAGCGGGAAGTTTCCTGTCTTTTTCCGTGGCTAAACCAACTAGGCTCGTAATTTAACAATTGTATTTGTATTTACAGATGGCACACACGTTTGTTAATAAGGCACATGAACGGTCACATGTTCCAGAAGGCAATTATGCTGTCAAGAGGCCAGAGTTTCCGAGTTGGATGACCGTTCAAAAATATTTTTCCCAGTCGAAGCTTGTTTTTTTTCCACCAGAGTTCCCAGTTTTCTTGAACGCATTGAAGTTTGAGATTTCTGAATTCTCCGTTTCGATAATCCCAACCCATACTACTAGCAATACAAACTGTCATAGCTAGCCACCATGCATGAATCTGCAGGTAGCTAAAGCTAACCAACTAGGTTCAATGTTAGCTAGCTACAATTTGCAATGCAAATGGGCTTCTGAAATACAAATAATATTACAACACCAATCATACACGTAACGTTAGCTAGCTAGCTAATAGTACTCTTTAACTTCCAATGAAAACGACTTTGACAACGTTAGAAACATATAATATCTAAAAATGTAGCTAGTATACATTGATGGATGCTTCTCCCTCAGTTACGGATCCTGAGTGGGCGCAGTGGTCTAAGACACTGCATCGCAGTGCTAGAGGGGTTACTACAGACCCGGGTTCATTTCCGGGTGGCACACAATTGTCCCAGCGTCGTCCGGGTTAGGGGACAGTTTGGCTAGGGTAGGCCGTCATTGTGAATAAGAATTTGTCTTTTTATGTGGCTAAACCAACTAGGCTGCTAATTTAACATTTGTATTCATATTTACAGATGTCACACAAGTTTGTTTTTAAAGTTCACATGTTCCAGAAGGATTTTCTGGGGGGAAAAAACGCATTGAAAAAAAGACATTCAAATGCTTCCTGTGAAGGAGCGACGTGCAACATATGCCTAGTTTCCTGAAACAAGTCAGTCTCTGTGGTTTCCCAGATTCAGTTAATAGTAGAGTAATTTTAATGGTTCTATGGAGCTTCCTTACAAATGCGCTGGCCTCAACGTACGTAGTTAAACTTTTTATATGAAATTATAACCCTCTAGGAAGGTGTTTTGGCGTTATTGTTGTTTTGGGATGCATTTGTAGATAGTGACGTGAGTCCCTTGGGAAATGACAAACCTCATCTGTCCTTTTTTTGGGGTGGTGGGGAGAGGAACTGTAGGGATGGAGTGTGTCTGAGGCTGCAGTCTTCTTTCTGGAGGCTTCACTCGTTATTTCATACCTCTATTCTCTGGCACTGGCAGCAGGAGTTTGCAGCAGAGCTTTGGCCGGCTCTGGCTACACAGTGCAACACACACACACACACCCCAAAACACACATTTGGATGCATACAGATCATAGGCATTGTTTCATACACACCTTTGTCACACACACACACACACACACACACACACACTGCTGTAGCTGAAGAAGAAAAACTAACTTTCACAGAAGTTTCCTGGCTTTGTCACACAAATGGAGTTGGTGATGGTTATGTATAAAAATAAACATTTTTAAACGTAACCTTTATTTAACCAGGCAAGTCAGTTAAGAACAAATTCTTATTTACAATGACGGCCTACACCGGTCAAACTGGTCCAATTGTGCGCCGCCCTATGGGACTCCCAATCACGGCCGGATGGGATACAGATGCAGATGCAGTGTCTTAGACCACTGCACCACTTGGGAGCCCCTATCGAATGCATATTTATGTCAGTTTTAGCCACCAGGGAGTGTGGTTCTGCAGTTTAACCAGAGTTACTGGTCTCTCTGAAGGAGAATGTGTGGAGGATGGTACTGTGCTTAGTGGTACTGCTAGCTGTGAAGCTAACGTTGTAGCCCGTTAGACTCAACCCAACAATCCCTCAATCAATCAGACCTAATCAGTAGATCTCAGAGGGCTAGATGTGATTAAAGCATTAAAAGGTAGGGTTTAATTGTTTCAGTAATTGGGTGTTAATTGGTTGATGACAAACCCTACTTTTAACCAATCAGGGATGAAGTGTGTTTGTGTGACGAAGGGGTGCACATGCATGGTTATGGGTTGTGTCCCACTGGAATTGTGATATAGTGAATTATAAAATAATCTGTCTGTAAACAATTGTTGGAAGAATTACTTGTGTCATACACAAAGTAGATGTCATAACATAAACTATAGTTTGTTAACATAAAATCTGTGGAGTGGTTGAAAAATGAGTTTTAATGACTTCAACCTAAGTGTATGTAAACTTCCAACTTCGTGTGTGTGTGTGTGTGTGTGTGTATTACAGTAATTGTTCATATTGAGTCCTTTTCTCTGTTCATTTTCCTGAATCCCCCTGTTTCTCCAACTGCTCTCAACATCCCTTTATACTCTGTTTCTCCCTCCCTCTCCAACCCCTCCCTCCCTCCCTCTCCAACCCCTCCCTCCCTCCCTCCCTCTCAAACCCCTCCCTCCCTCCCTCTCAAACCCCTCCCTCCCTCCCTCTCAAACCCTCCTCTCCAACCCCTCCCTCCCTCCCTCCCTCTCAAACCCTCCTCTCCAACCCCTCCCTCTCCAACACCTCCCTCCCTCCCTCTCCAACCTCGACACCCCCCCTTCTCTCTCCCCCTCTCTCTCCCCCACCCCTTCTCTTTATCTCTCCCCTCCACCCCTCTCTCTCACCCCCCCACTCCCTCCCTCTGCCTCCTCTCCAACCTCGACACTCCCTCTCCCTCCCACCCCCCCCTCTCCCCCACCCCCCCTCTCTCCCATCCCCCCTCTCTCCCCCACCCCCCCTCTCTCCCATCCCTCCCCCCTATCTCTCCTCCCACCCTCTCTCTCTCCCCTACCCCCTCTCCCTCCCACCCCCCCCTCTCCCCCACCCCCCCTCTCTCCCATCCCCCCTCTCTCCCCCACCCCCCCTCTCTCCCATCCCTCCCCCTATCTCTCCTCCCACCCTCTCTCTCTCCCCACCCCCCCCTCTCTCTCAACCCCCCTATCTCTCCTCCCCCCTCTCTCTCCCCACCCCTCTCTCTCGCTCTCTCTCTCTCCACCCCCTCTCTCTCTCTCCACCCCCCCTCTCTCTCTCTCCACCCCCCCTCTCTCTCTCCACCCCCCCTCTCTCTCTCTCCACCCCCCCTCTCTCTCTCTCCACCCCCCCTCTCTCTCTCCACCCCCCCTCTCTCTCTCCACCCTCTCTCTCTCTCTCTCCACCCCCCTCTCTCGCTCTCTCTCTATCTCTTCCCACCCACTCTCTCTCTCCCCACCCCCCTCTCTCTCTCCACCCCCTCTCTCTCTCCACCCCCCCCCTCTCTCTCTCCACCCTTCCTCTCTCTCTCCACCCTCTCTCTCTCTCTCTCCACCCCCCTCTCTCTCTCTCTCTCTATCTCTTCCCACCCACTCTCTCTCTCCCCACCCCCCTCTCTCTCTCCACCCCCCTCTCTCTCTCTCTCTCTATCTCTTCCCACCCACTCTCTCTCTCCCCACCCCCCTCTCTCTCTCCACCCCCTCTCTCTCTCCCCACCCCCCTCTCTCTCTCCACCCCCTCTCTCTCTCTCCACCCCCCTCTCTCTCTCCACCCTCTCTCTCTCTCTCTCCACCCCCTCTCTCTCTTTCCACCCCTCTTTCTCTCCCCACCCCTCTTTCTCTCCCCCACCCTCTCTCTTTCTCTCCCCCACCCTCTCTTTCTCTCATCCCTCCATCCTATAGGTCGATGCTGAGCAGCACTGTCGACAAATCAGAGAAGAGCGGCATCCTAGGATCCTCCCACAGCGGTGGCGGAGACGAGAACAAAGATAACTCCTCCCCCGTTTCCGGCACCCCGTCCTCGAAGGACCCGTCGACCAAACCACGTTCCCTCCGGTTCACCTGGTCAATGAAGACCACGTCCTCCATGGAACCCGGGGAGATAATGCGAGAGATCCGTAAGGTTCTAGATTCCCACAGCTGTGAGTACGAGCTCCGGGAGCGCTACATGCTGCTCTGCGTCTCGGGGAACCCTGCCCGCGATGACTTCGTCCAATGGGAGATGGAGGTGTGCAAGCTGCCCCGCCTCTCGCTGAACGGCGTGCGGTTCAAGAGGATCTCCGGGACGTCGATTGCTTTTAAAAACATTGCGTCAAAGATTGCCAACGAGCTCAAACTGTGAGACGGAGGGAGGGAGGGAGGGAGGGAGGGAGGGAGGGAGGGAGGGAGGGAGGGAGGGGAGAGATTTTACATATACACCGGAAGAGAGTGATGGGGAAGAAAGAAAAGAAAGCAATAACTTTAATCAATGAGAAGTCTGATCATAAGGAAGAGAGGAGAATAACTATGCTTATTGGTGCTAGAGGGGGAATAGAGGAGGGGGAATAGAGGAGGGGGAATAGAGGGGGGGGAATAGAGGGGGGGATAGAGGAGGAAGGAAATGGGGATCATTCTTCCTAGTTCTTTCTTTTTCTCTGTTGAGTTTTGTGTTTTAGATCCTCTAGAACATTCTCTAGATGGGGTCTTCTTGGGTTCACTTGTTCTATATCCACTGCATGTTGGTTCTGCTGTTCTACTCACCGGTTCCTTTCATTCCACATTGGTGGTTATGCACACTCTTCACACACACTGTTCCAAGAGGAGAGGTAGATGAGGAGAGGAAGAAAGGGCGAGCAGAGGCCTAAGACTGACCTTCGCTCTTCTCCCTTCTGTTCTACTACAGTGGGTTCTAGACTGAGTTCTACAGTGAAGTGGACTGACTGGATTCTGGAACTAAAAGAACTGGAACACTGGAACTGTTCTCCTGTTCCGGGTTCTTTTGTTCTCTGACCCAAACGTACTACCCTGAACCTGTACTGTGGATCACACTCACTGGCCTTTTTGTTCAGTGGATGGACAGACTCTTTGTGCAGCACAATGCTGAGCCATGTGTTTCTCTGCCTGTTTGATGTGAGGGGAGACAGTCAACACCCCAGACAATGCCCTGTTTTAACACACACCCACTAAACCAGACTCCACCAGTGGAGGCTGGTGGGAGGAGCTATAGGAGGACGGACTCATTGTAATGGCTGGAATGGAATCAATGGAACGGTATCAAACACATGGAATCCACATGTTTGACTCCATTCCATTAGTCCTGCTATAGCTCCTCCCACCAGCCTCCACTGGACTCCACCCTTAATGACGGCTGTCTGTTTTTAATACACACACAAACACCAGGCCCCTCCCAAATCCCGGGCTCTGTCTCCCTCCAGCCCTTATCCCTTTAAATGTTTTCCTTACATCAGGGGTGAAATCATCGCCATATCTTCAAGTCCCAGGCCAATAGACTCGCTCGATCATTGGAGGACTGAACTTAAAACTTTCTTTCTTTCTTTCTTCCTGGTTGTTGGTTTAAGGTCGTGCACTGGAAAAAGTTGTTTCGTTTGTTGCCTTTCTTTAAAAAAAATGTTTTATTGTTGTTCTATCACCATGACGATTTATCATAATGTTATTTTTTTATGGGGTTCATGCTTCAGCACAGATATCACCCTGATAGAGAAACACACAGCAGCCATCTTTATAATCCTCCGCTCCCATCTTTTTACTTCTCCACTCCTCCCTTTATGACGAGTAGGAAGTACAAATATTCAACCTTTTATCTACAAGTATTTAATTATTAAATTGTATGTATGTATTCAGATCACTGGACAAATTAATTCAAGACTATTTTAATACTTTTTTGGTTTTGACTTTTTTGAGGGTAAAATAATGCTTGTGTCACGTTGGCCTCTCAAACCCCTCACCTCGATCTCCTCACCTAACCCTATTCCCCTCACCCAGACCCCCCATATCTTGAACTCCCTCACCCCTCCTCGGCCATTCAACTTCCCACTAACTGGTAGGTTACTTTCTAAATGTAATCCGTTACATTTAGTTACCAGTCCAAAATTAAGATCAGTAACAATCCTAGCTCAACCCCTCGCCCTCTCACCTAGCGCCCTCTCACCCACAGGACCCCCACCCCTTTTATCTCAGTGCGCACCGCTCCTCCCTAACCTGGCATGTACATGATGGGTGTGTATGTGTGTCTAGGTGTGGTCTCGCACGATGATGATGAAGAAGAAGACTACAGCTTGTTCACTTTGGGGTTTATTATTTTCTGTAGAAGAGGTTGTGAGGAACAGTTGTGAACATGATACCATGTCAACATCCTTATGATGACCAGATCCGCATGAGAGAGAGAGAGAGAGAC
The DNA here is from genome assembly GCA_023634145.1 of Thymallus thymallus. NCBI lineage: Eukaryota > Metazoa > Chordata > Actinopteri > Salmoniformes > Salmonidae > Thymallus > Thymallus thymallus. The sequence continues at coordinate 3,808,677 of CM042422.1, forward strand.
AAATATTTGAATTGGATGTATTCAGAGCCGCTGCTGTAATCTCCAGGGGAGAGAAGGGAGGAGGTGAGAGTGGTTGAGGAGGGATGAGAGAAGGGGGTGTACCCGACCCTCGAACAAGTATACCGGAGCACAACACACTTGTATCTTAAGTATACTGAACAAAAATATAAATGTGGCCTCCCGAGTGGAGCAGTGGTCTAAGGCAGGGGAGACCCATGAGGCAACGCACAATTGGCCCAGCGTTGTCCGGGTTAGCGGAGGGTTTGGCCGGCTGGGATGTCCTTGTCCCATCGTGCTGTAGTTACTCCTGTGGCGGGCCGGGCGCATGCATGCTGACACGGTCACCAGGTGTATGGTGTTTCCTCCGACACTTTGGTGCGGCTGGCTTCCGGGTTAAGCGTGCATTGTGTCAAAAAGCAGTGCGGCTTGGCGGGTCGTGTTTCGGAGGATGCACGGCTCTCGATCTTCGCCTCACCTGAGTCCGTACGGGAGTTGTAGCGATGGGACAAGACTGTAACTACCAATTGGGGGAAAAAGGGATCAAATATATATATATATATATACAGTCATGTGAAAAAGTAAGTACACCCCCTGAAAGTGTTATTTTTTTACATATTTGAATCTTCACTTCAACACTGTTGACAGATAAAAGTTACCCAATTTAACAAATCACACAGAAAAAAAATGAAAATGTTATGCAATTAAAATAAACAAAAATGCATTTTCCTTATGGGGAAAAAGTTAGTACACCCCTACCTTTACCATCACATAAAATGGATACAATTAGAATTAGGTACCAAAACAAGTGCAAATGATTAGAAAACATCAGAGAGAAACTTAGGAGGGTCCAGCCTTCCATAAAGATAAGAAAATTGGTCTGGTTTGGTTTTAACCATATGGGTGTGTGGTAACACATCATTCAAATATCAAAAGACCTACCTGAGGCCCTCAGAAGAAAGATTATTGATGCCCATGAGTCTGGGAGGGGTTACAAATCCATTTCCAAGCAATTCGAAGTACATAATTCCACTGTCCGACGAAAATTCCAGACCACTGGCAAACTACCTAGGACAGGTCGTCCCACCAAAGTCAGCCCAAGAGCTGACCGAAAGCTCATAGAAGTCATAGAAACCCCAGGGTAACATCAAGGGATCTACAGGCCTCTCTTGCCACAATCAATGTCGAATTTCCCTGTCAAACCTGCATGGGAGGTCAGGAAGGAAGAAGCCTCTGCTCTCAAAAAATAATATCAAGACACAACTGACTTTTGCCAGACACAACACCTTGGTAAAGTCAGTTGTCTTGATATTATTTTTTTGAGAGCAGAGGCTTCTTAAATTGCTATTTGTGATTTGTTAAATTGGGTAACCTTTATCTGTCAATAATGTTGTAAAAAAAAAAGGTGTACTTTTCACATGACTGTGTGCGCACACACACACACACACACACACACACAGTTGAATTTGGAGGTTTACATACACTTAGGTTGAAGTTATTAAAACTCAATTTTCAACCACTCCACAGATTTCATGTTAACAAACTATAGTTTTGGCAAGTCTGTTAGGACATCTACTTTGTGCATAACACAAGTTATTCTTACAACAATTGTTTACAGACAGATTATTTCACTTATAATTCGCTAGATCACAATTCCAGTGGGTCAGAAGTTTACATAAACTAAGTTGACTGCCTTTAAACAGCTTGGAAAATTCCAGAAAATTATGTCATGGCTTTAGAAGCTTCTGATAGGCTAATTGACATCATTTGAGTCAATTGGAGGTGTACCTGTGGATGTATTTCAAGGCCTACCTTCAAACTCAGTGCCTCTTTGCTCGACATCATGGGAAAATCAAAAGAAATCAGCCAAGACCTCAGGAAAAGAATTGTAGACCTACACAAGTCTGGTTCATCCTTGGGAGCAATTTCCAAACGGCTGAAGGTATCAAGTTCATCTGTACAAACAATAGTGCGCAAGTATAAACACCATGGGACTACGCAGCCGTCATACCGCTCAGGAAGGAGAAGCGTTCTGTCTCCTAGAGATGAACGTACTTTGATGCGAAAAGTGCAAATCAATCCCAGAACAACAGCAAAGGACCTTGTGAAGATGCTGGAGGAAACGGGTACTAAAGTATCTATATCCACGGTAAAACGAGTCCTATATTGACATAACTGAAAAGGCTGTTCAGCAATGAAGAAGCCACTGCCTCAATACCGCCAATTAAAAGCCTGACTAGCCAGACTGCACATGGGGACAAAGATTGTATTTTTGGAGAAATGTCCTCTGGTCTGATGAAACAAAAATAGAACTGTTAGGCCATAATGCCCATCGTTATGTTTGGAGGAAAAAGGGGGAGGCTTGCAAGCCGAAGAACACCATCCCAACCGTGAAGCACGGGGGTGGCAGCATCATGTTGTGGGGGTGCTTTGCTGCAGGAGGGACTGGTGCACTTCACTAAATAGATGGCATCATGAGAAAATATGTGTATATATTGAAGCAACATCTCAAGACATCAGTCAGGAAGTTAAAGCTTGGTCACAAGTGGGTCTTCCAAATGGACAATGACCCCAAGCATACTTCCAAAGTTGTGGCAAAATGGCTTAAGGACAACAAAGTCAAGGTATTGGAGTGGCCATCACAAAGCCCTGACTTCAATCCTATAGAAAATTTGTGGGCAGAACTGAAAAAGCGTGTGCGAGCAAGGCCTACAAACCTGACTCAGTTACACCAGTTCTGTCAGGAGGAATGGGCCAAAATTCACCCAACTTATTGTGGGAAGCTTGTGAAAGGCTACCGAAAACGTTTGACCCAAATTAAACAATTTAAAGGCAATGCTACCAAATACTAATTGAGTGTATGTAAACTTCTGACCCACTGGGAATGTGATGAAAGAAAAACAATATTCTGACATTTCACATTCTTAAAATAAAGTGGTGGTACTAACTGACCTAAGACAGGGAATTGTTACTAGGATTAAATATCAGGAATTGTGAGAAACTGAGTTTAAATGTATTTGGCTAAGGTGTATGTAAACTTCAGACTTCAACTGTATATATATATTTATATATATATATATACAGTGGGGAGAACAAGTATTTGATACACTGCCGATTTTGCAGGTTTTCCCACTTACAAAGCATGTAGAGGTCTGTAATTTTTATCATACGTACTCTTCAACTGTGAGTGACGGAATCTAAAACAAAAATCCAGAAAATCACATTGTATGATTTTTTAATAATTAATTTGCATTTTATTGCATGACATAAGTATTTGATCATCTACCAACCAGTAAGAATTCCGGCTCTCACAGACCTGTTAGTTTTTCTTTAAGAAGCCCTCCTGTTCTCCACTCATTACCTGTATTAACTGCACCTGTTTGAACTCGTTACCTGTATAAAAGACACCTGTCCACACACTCAATCAAACATACTCCAACCTCTCCACAATGGCCAAGACCAGAGAGCTGTGTAAGGACATCAGGGATAAAATTGTAGACCTGCACAAGGCTGGGATGGGCTACAGGACAATAGGCAAGCAGCTTGGTGAGAAGGCAACAACTGTTGGCGCAATTATTCGAAAATGGAAGAAGTTCAAGATGACGGTCAATCTCCCTCGGTCTGGGGCACCATGCAAGATCTCACCTCGTGGGGCATCAATGATCATGAGGAAGGTGAGGGATCAGCCCAGAACTACACGGCAGGACCTGGTCAATGACCTGAAGAGAGCTGGGATCACAGTCTCAAAGAAAACCATTAGTAACACACTACGCCGTCATGGATTAAAATCCTGCAGCGCACGCAAGGTCCCCCTGCTCAAGCCAGCACATGTCCAGGCCCGTCTGAAGTTTGCCAATGACCATCTGGATGATCCAGAGGAGGAATGGGAGAAGGTCATGTGGTCTGATGAGAGAAAAATAGAGCTTTTTGGTCTAAACTCCACTCGCCGTGTTTGGAGGAAGAAGAAGTATGAGTACAACCCCAAGAACACCATCCCAACCGTGAAGCGTGGAGGTGGAAACATCATTCTTTGGGGATGCTTTTCTGCAAAGGGGACAGGACGACTGCACCGTATTGAGGGGAGGATGGATGGGGCCATGTATCGCGAGATCTTGGCCAACAACCTCCTTCCCTCAGTAAGAGCATTGAAGATGGGTCGTGGCTGGGTCTTCCAGCATGACAACGACCCGAAACACACAGCCAGGGGAACTAAGGAGTGGCTCCGTAAGATGCATCTCAAGGTCCTGGAGTGGCCTAGCCAGTCTCCAGACCTGAACCCAATAGAAAATATTTGGAGGGAGCTGAAAGTCCGTATTGCCCAGCGACAGCCCCGAAACCTGAAGGATCTGTATAGAGGAGTGGGCCAAAATCCCTGCTGCAGTGTGTGCAAACCTGGTCAAGAACTACAGGAAACGTATGATCTCTGTAATTGCAAACAAAGGTTTCTGTACCAAATATTAAGTTCTGCTTTTCTGATGTATCAAATACTTATGTCATGCAATAAAATGCTAATTAATTACTTAAAAATCATACAATGTGATTTTCTGGATTTTTGTTTTAGATTTTGTCACTCACAGTTGAAGAGTACCTATGATAAAAATGACAGACTTCTACATGCTTTGTAAGTGGGAAAACTTGCAAAATCGGCAGTGTATCAAATACTTGTTCTCCCCACTGTATATGTAACATACAACAATTTCAAATATTACAATTCATATAAGGAAAGCATTCAAGTTAAAAATATATAATACAGAATTAGTTGTTCCCCACAAAACAGCTATATTACAGACAAATACTCGAGTAAAGTAAACTGCACAATTTAGAGTGGCCTTTTATTGTCCCCAGCACAAGGTACACCTGTGTAATGACCATGCTGTTTAATCAGTTTCTTGATACCCCACACCTGTCAGGTGGATGGATTATCTTGACAAAGGATAAAATGCTCACTAACAGTGATGTAAACAAATTTGTGCACAACATTTGAGAGAAATAAGCTTTTTGTGTGTATGGAATATTTCTGGGATTTTTTAGTTCAGCTCATGAAACATGGGACCAGCACTTTACATGTTGCGTTTATATTTTTGTTCAGTATATTTACCCCCCCTTGGATTTTTTTCACATTTTGTTGTGTTAAAGTGAGATTGAAATAGATTGAATTGTGATTTTGTGGTCATTGATCTACACAAAATACTCCATAATTTCAAAGTGAAAAGAAAATTCTACATTTTTACAAATGAATGAAAACTAAATAACTATAATATTGTTGTTGCATAAGTATTCACCCCTTTTGTTTAGGCAAACCTAAATTAGTTCAGGAGTAAAATGTGGCTTAACAAATCACATATGTTCGATGGGGTTGACATTTTTTCTGACTTCCGCTGTAGGAAGTCATAAAAAAGGAGGATCCCTCAGTCAAGTATTGAACTTAAAGCAGATTCAACTACAAAGACCAGGGAACTTTTCAAAAGCCTCAGAAGGGTAGTGATTGGAAGATGGATAACAATAACAAATCAGACACTGAATATCTCTTTAAGCATGTTTAATTATGTTTTGGATGATGTATTAAACCACCCAGACATATAAAATATACGGTCTTCCTTCTGAACTGAGCTGCAGGAGAGGAAGGAAACTGCTCAGGGATTTCACTATGATGCCATTGGTGATTTTAGAACACCTACGGAGTTCAATGGCTGTGATAGGAGAAAACTGATTATGGATCAACAACATTGTAGTTACTCCACAATACTAACCTAAATGACAGAGTGAGAAGAAGAATACAAATATACTGAATAAAAATATTCAAATGCATCCTGTATGCAACAAGGCACTAAAGTAATACTGAGGGAAAAACATGGTAAAGGAATATACTTTTTGGCTTAAATGCTAAGCCTTATGTTTGGGGCAAATCCAACACAACTGAGTAACTACCTCTTTATTTTAAAGCATGGTGGTGGCAGCATCATGGTATGGGTATGTTTGATATCGGCACAGACGGGAGTTTTTCCCGGTATAAAAAGAAACGGGATGGAGCTAAGCAAAAGCAAAATCCTAGAGGAAATCCTGCTTCAGTCTGCTTTACACCAGACACTGGGAGAGGAACTCGCCTTTCAGCAGGACAACTATAAACTGGAGTTGCTTATCGTAAAGACAGTGAATGTTCCTGAGTGGCCAAGTTACAATTTTGACTTGAATCTGCTTGAAAATCTATGGAAAGACTAAGCTATGATCACCAACACCTTGACAGATCTTGAAGAATTTGTTTTAAGAATAAATAATTAAATTTTTTAATGTAATTTTTCTTCTACTTTGACATTAGTGTTTTGTGTAGATTGTTGACAGATCCATTTTAATCCCACTTTGTAACAATACAATGTGAAGAAATCCAAGGGGGGTGAATACTTACCATACCAACTGTATATCTTATTTCTATGGCAACATCGATAATAGTCTGTCATTCTCTTTCAGTAAAGAAAAAAATGCCATTTTATTTTTGTTTTCTTTAAAATTATCCTTGTTTTAAAGGAAAACTCAACCCAAAAACTATCTTTTTGGTATTTGTTTCATTCGTCCATTGTTGACATCGTCCCAAAATGTTTTGCTTGTCAGCAATCACGTTTTCAAGATATGTAACTTGAGTTTTCCTTTACGATGCTGGGAAAATTGATTTTTCTTACTATTGTTGTTGTTGTTATTATTACTACTATATTTCAGGGTTGATTTTTTTTAAATGTTTGTGGTAATTTCTAATGATTTCTGTGTTAAAGACGTTAACCAGGGGTTGGTTGTGAGGGAGGGACGGGGTGGTTGGAGTCTACTATTTGTTTTTTTTGTGCAAAGAGAAATTATTATGAAATTCAAGGATGATAGTAATAATAAAATGAAAACATTTTATTCAACTTTAAAGAGCTGGTTGCATTTAAGGCAAAAAGGTATGTCGCTGATATACAAACAACCAATCCTATTACATTACTATATGTAATTAGGGTCTCACAGCAAAGCTGCGAACACCTATTGTTATTGTCTGAATTTATTTTTTCTTGACATGGTCAAATAACTCAAGCATAGATTGGAAAAAATATATATACATCTAATTTGGCACACAGAAACTAAAGGTTTGGCCTATAGGGGGCTGTTGTAAGCAGTCTCACTTAAACCCTCAAATCCGTTAGCCTGTTTAACCAAGTGACTTGAAACTTTGTACGTAGGTGTCTTTCCTCATGCTGAACAAATTTTCCTTAAACATTTACTTCCATCTTGGAAATTTTTGAGAACCTTTTGAAAAATATATTCTCATGAACCATAACTTCAAATGACACCAAATTTGGTATGTATGCCCATGGTATCTCTTAACTTAGTTTGCGAAGGAATTGGTTAAGAGATGACTGAGTTATTGATAAAATCAGGAAATTATATTTTACATGTCCATTTTAAATCCTTTGTATATCCACTCCACAATGGTCTATCAACATGTCTTAGGGTCATCAAAGGCATTACCGTGATGAACCATGTTACAGCGGGTGAAATAAGTATTGAACAGTAAATCAGTAAATATATTTCCAAAGGTGCTATTGACATGACATTTTCACCAGATATTGGTAACAACCCAAGTAATCCATACATACAAATAAACCAAAACAAATAAGTTCAGAAATTAAGTTATGTGTAATGATGTGAAATGACACAGGGAAAAAGTATTGAACACACTTACTGATATTTATTTAATACTTTGTACAAAAGCCTTTGTTGGTAATGACAGCTTCAAGACGCCTCCTGTATGGAGAAACTAGTCGCATGCATTGCTCTGGTGTGATTTTGGCCCATTCTTCCACACAAACAGTCTTCAAATCGTGAAGGTTCCGTGGGCCTCTTCTATGAATCTTGATCTTCAGTTCTTTCCATAGATTTTCAATGGGATTTAAGTCAGGTGATTGGCTGGGCCATTCTAGCAGCTTTATTTTCTTTCTTTGAAACCAATTGAGAGTTTCCTTGGCTGTGTGTTTGGGATCATTGTCTTGCTGAAATGTCCACCCTCCTTTCATCTTCATCATCCTGGTAGATGGCAGCAGATTTTTGTCAAGAATGTCTCTGTAAATTTGCCCATTCATCCTTCCTTCAATTATGTGAAGTTTGCCAGTACCATTTGCTGAAAAGCAGCCCCACACCATGATGTTCCCACCTCCAAACTTCACTGTTGGTATGGTGTTTTTAGGGTGATGTGCAGTGCCATTTCTCCTCCAAACATGGTGTGTATTATGACATCCAAACAGTTCAATTTTGCTCTCATCTGACCACACTATATTCTCCCAGTATTTCACTGGCTTTTCCAAATGTTGTGCAGCAAACTTTAAACAAGCTTCAACATGCTTTTTGTTCAGCAATGGAGTCTTGCGTGGTGAGCGTGCATACAGGCCATGGCGGTGGAGTGCATTACTTACTGTTTTCTTTGAGACAACAGTACCTGCTAATTGCAGGTCTTTTTGAAGCTCTCCACAAGTGCTCTTCTGATTATTCTTTTCACTCCTCTGTCAGAAATCTTGCGAGGAGCATCTGGTCGAGGCAAATTTATGGTGAAATGATTGTCTTTCCACTTCCGTATTATGGCCCCAACAGTGCTCACTGGAACATTCAGAAGCTTAGAAATGCGCCTATAACCAATGCCATCATTATGTTTTGCAACAATTAGGTTGCGAAGGTCTTGAGACAGCTGCTTGCTTTTACCCATCATGAGATGTGTCTTGTGTGACACCTTGGCAATGAGACCTTTTTGTAGGCCATCAGTTGGGACTGAACCAGCTGATATTAATTTGCACTGACAGGGGGCTGGATTGCTTTTTAATTACTGATAGTTTTCAGCTGTTGTCTTGGCTTTCCATGCCTTTTTGCACCTCCCTTTGTTCATGTGTTCAATACTTTTCCCTGTGTCATTTCACATTATTACACATAACTTAATTTCTGAACTTATTTGTTTTGGTTTCTTTGTATGTATGGATTACCTTGGTTGTTACCAACATCTGGTGAAAATCTCATGTCAATAGCACCTTTGGAAATATATTTACTGAGAAAAATGGTGACGTGTTCAATACTTATTTCACCCGCTGTATGTTTGGCATTGATATTTTAAAGAATAAGGAATCTATTAACAATTCACTTTTTTTTTTTTTACTATGTAACACTATTGCTTAAAATAATCATAAGTCTTCTCAAGGACTAAAAGTTGGATTCATGTTAAGTACATGTCTTAACTTAGTTGGGGAAAAAATGTCTAATATTAAAGAAGTCTCGAGGTATTGCTTGCCTGAGGTAGAGTACATTTTAATAAGCTGTAGACCACACTATCTACCAAGAGAGTTCTCATCTATATTTTTCGTAGCAGTCTACTTACCCCCACAAACTGATGCTGGCACTAAGACCGCACTCAACCAGCTGTATAAGGCCATAAGCAAACAAGAAAATGCTCATCCAGAAGCGGCGCACCTAGTGGCCGGGGACTTTAATGCAGGGAAACTTCAATTTTTACCTAATTTCCACCAGCATGTCACATGTGCAGCCAGAGGGGAAAAAAAACTCAAGATCACCTTTTTTTTATGTTGAGTGAGAGGTTATTAGATAGATAGATAGATAGATAGATCATACAAATATTGCAAGTTTATATAAATAAATACAAAATATTTGCATGGTTAACTATACTATACAGGTCGATGGCAGAGAAATATACTTAAATAGCTAAATGTGCATATGATATAAGTGAGGGTAATAAGTCTTATCGTTGTTGGTAATCAAGCCTACTACTGTTGTGCTTGGCCACACAGTCATGGGTGAACAGGGAGTACAGGAGGGGGCTGAGCACACACCCTTGTGGGGCTCCAGTTTTGAGGATCAGCGAGGAGGAGGTGTCCTACCTTCACCACCTGGGGGCGACCCGTCAGGAAGTCCAGGATCCAGTTGCACAGGGCGGGGTTCAGACCCAGGCTTGATGATAAGCTTGATCAAAGCACTTCATGATGACAGAGGTGAGTGCTACGGGGTGATAGTCATTTAGTTCAGTTACCTTTGCTTTCTTAGGTACAGGAACAATGGTGGCCATCTTGAAGCTTGTGGGGACAACAGACAGGGATAGGGAGAGATTGAATATACCTGTAAACACAACAGCCAGGACACGGCTAGGGATACCATCTGGGCCAGCAGCCTTGCGAGGGTTAACATGCTTAAATGTCTTACTCACGTCAGACACTGAGAAGAAGAGCCCACAGTCCTTGGTAGCGGTCGCGTCGGTGGCACTGTATCATCCTCAAAAAGCGCGAAGAAGGTGTTCAGACTGTCTGGAAGAAAGACATCGGTGTCCGCGACGTGGCTGATTTTCCTTTTATAATCCGTGGTTGTCTGTAGACCCTGTGACTCAACTTTATCCCTATATCGACATTTAGCCTGCTTAATTGCATTGCAGAGGAAATAACTGCACTGTTTGTATTCTTCCATATTCTCTGTCTTCTTGCCCTGGTTAAATGTGGTGGTTCTTGTACACAGTCACTGTGTATGTGTCAATATTTTTATCTGAAGCTACCCTGAACATGTCCCAGTCCACGTGATCAAAACAATCAAAGCGTGGATTCCAATTGGTCAGACCAGCGTTGAATAGACCTAACCACGGGTACTTCCTGTTTGAGTTTCTGCCTATAGGAGGGGTGGAGCAAAATGGAATCGTGGTCCGATTTGCCGAATGGGGGGCAGGGGAGGGCCTTGTAGGCATTTTGGAAGGAAGTGTAACAATGGTCAAGCGTGTTAGCACCGCGAGTACAGTCGATGTGTTAATATAATTTCGGAAGCCTTTTCCTCAAATTAGCTTTGTTAAAATCCCCAGCTACAATAAATGCAGCCCCAGGATATGTGGTTTCCAGTTTACATAAAGTCCAATGGAGTTCTTTCAAGGCCGACGTGGTATCGGCTGTGGCAATGATGGCAGAAAATTATCTTGGTAGGTAGAACGGTCGGCATTTGATTGTGAGATATTTATTCAAAGTATACCTCCACCCTTCTGCTTCCTGGAGAGATGTTTATTCCTGTTGGCGCAATGTACTGAGAACCCAACTGGCTTTAAGGAGTAAGACAGAACATTTCCAGAATATCTCTCCTCCACCACCTTTGTTTTCAGTCGGCATCTAGAATAAGTTAAATTGCTCTGGGGAGAGCGAACAAAGGATCTGCTCCAGGGAAGTCGTAATCCTGGTCGTAATGCTGGTGGTTCAGGTGAGTTACCGCCGCTCTATTATCCAATAGTTCTTCCCGGCTGTATGTAATGACACAAACAATTCCTGAGCTAATAACGTAAAAAATACTACATTAACAAACAAAATACTGCAGAGTTTCCTAAGGGCTAGTCGTGAAGCTGCTATCTCGGTTGGCGCCATCTTTACTTTGTCCGAATGTTGTTGTGTTAACCTGAATATAACATTTATTAAATTGAGATTTTGTGTCACTGATCTACACACAATACTCCATAATGTCAAAGTGGAATTATGTTTGTAGAACATTTAAGAAATTAATAAAAAATGTAAAGCTAACATTTATGGCAAACCTAAATAAGTTGTATAATAAGTTGCATGGACTCATTACGTGTTCAATAAATAGATAGATAGGTACTTTATTGATCCCCGAGGGGGAAATTTCTTTGACGAGCAGCTACAACAACAAAACACAGGGCAGGTGCAAAATGCCACAACGAAAGTACACAAAAGACAGATACACGGTACATGATACATAGAGCGGCAGTATGAAAAAGTATAGAAATACAAGATATCTGGAGTGCCAAAAAAGCTATAAAAAGACATTGCATAGTATGGGTGGTTGGCTGAATATGTACACTATACATTGGTGGATGTTGGATAGTTAACTATATTATACAGGTCGATGGCAGAGAAATACTTCAGTAGCTAAAAATGCATATGATATGAGCGAGGGTAATAATAGTTTACTTAATAGACAGACTGGCTAAATGAACAGGTAAGTGAATATTTTGCATGGTTAAATTAGCTGTACAGGTAAATATACAGTTATATTTACAGATAAGTGAATACTTGCATGGTTACACAAACTGTACAGGTAAATGACAGGAAGAGATACTTAAATAGCTAAATGTGTGTATGATATAATTTGGGGTAATAATAGTAATTCCCTTAAAATACAGTCCTTTGTCCTTTTAAAATACAGTATTGCACATTCGATATACTAAAACTGACAGGATATTAATATGCATTCCTGAGTGAATGCCTACGTGAATGCCTAAGTTAGGTCCAAGAATTACTAGCAATATTACACGTGATATGATATAACAACTGTACATGAGTATGTATATACAGACCTGCATGAATAAATAGGTCCTGAGTGAATGAGTGATGACGGACCAGAGTTACTCACGGATGGATGCATAATTGTTAAACTAGGTCCTAGCACCTCAACAGTTCCAGATCTATGTTGCCGACGGCACGGCACCCCGGTGAGGCATTATATAGTCTAATAGCCGCCGGCAGGCAGGACCTCCTGTAGCGCTCTCTGGCACACCGTGGTGGGATCAGTCTGAGACTGAAGGTGCTCCTCTGCATCATAACCATGGCGTGCAGAGGGTGGGTGACGTTGTCCATGATGGCCAGCAGTTTGGCCTGGATCCGTCTCTCCGCCACCTCCTCTAGAGTGTCAAGGCTCATCCCCAGGACAGAGCTAGCCTTCCTGATCAGCTTATTTACCCGAGAAGCATCACCGGCTTTAATGTTTGCTCCCAAGCACACCACTGCAAAAAAGATGGCACTGGTCACCACAGACTGGTAGAAGGTATGCAGTAGTTTACTGCACACGTTGAAGGACCTGAGCCTCCTCAGAAAGTAGAGTCGGCTCTGGCCCTTTTTGTACAGGGCCCATTCCAGCCTGTTGTCCATATGGACTCCCAGGAACTTGTATGACCCAACCATTTCCACATCCATCCCCTGTATAGGGACTGCAGTCAGTTGTGCCTTGGTTCTCCTGAAGTCCACCACCATCTCCAGAAAATCACATTGTATGACTTTCCAGGGTCTTCATGATGTGGGATGTTAGCGCTACAGGTCTGAAGTCATTCAGGACAGTGGGGTGTGCCTTCTTGGGCACTGGGACGAGGCAGGATGTTTTCCACAGCACAGGGACCCTTTCTAGGCTCAGGCTAAGGTTGAAAAGACACTGGAGTATTCCACACAGTTGGTCAGCACAAACCCTCAGCACCCTTGGGCTGATGCCATCAGGGCCCGCCGCTTTCCACTGATGTAGTCTCTCCAGCTCTCTCTTCACTTGGTTGGTGGTGAAAGCCAGCCCAGGTGGGGAGGTGGGGGGAAGGGGGGTGTTGAGGATCAGTCCAGGGGGAGCAGGGGCGGAGGTGGGGTCACTGATTGTATCAGCAGAGGTGCTGTGAGCAAAGTGGGGGTGGGACAGCCGTGAGGGTGTGTGGTCTGGGGAGCTGGAGGGGAGGTGGACAGGGCCAGTATCGAACCTGTTAAAAAATTGGTTCAGCTCATTGGCTCTGTCCTGGGTCCCCTCCGTCTGCCCACTGTTTGACTTTTTGAAGCCAGTGATATTTCTCATACCCTTCCACACCTCTCTCAGCTGGCTCTGCCTCAGCTTGTCCTCCATCTTCTCCTTATACACTCTCTTCCCCTCAGCAATCCGCAACTTCAGCTCCCTCTGGACGCATTTCAATTTGTCCTTGTCCTTCTCCCTCTCCTTGAAGACCCTCTTCTTCTCATTCAGCGGGGCCTTCAGGTCGCTGGTGACCCAGGGTTTATTGTTTGGGAAACAGCGTACCTTCCTGGAGGGTACAGTGTTGTCTACACAAAAATTAATATAGTCTGTTATGCAGTCAGTGAGTCCATCGATGTCCTCCCCATGAGCCTCACAGAGCACATCCCAGTCTGTTTCAAAACAATCCTGTAGGGCCTCATTCACCTCCGGGGACCATCTCCTAATAGTCCTGGTGGTTGCAGGCTGCTGTTGGACCAAAGGCCTGTAGAGTGGGGTGAGGTGGACAAGGTTGTGATCCGATCTACCGAGGGGAGGGAGTGCAGTGGAGTTGTATGCATCCTTCACATTAACATATAACAAGTCCAGAGTTTTATTATTCCTGGTTGGGCACTTCACAAACTGTTTGAACGTGGGCAGCGTTGAAGAGAGAGATGCATGGTTAAAATCCCCCGAAATGGCAAAGAAAGCACTGGGATGCGCTGTCTGTAACCTCGCGATAACAGAGTGGATGACGTCACACGCTGCATTTGCGTCAGCAGAGGGCGGGATGTAAACAATAACAGCAATGGCTGTTATTGTAGGGTCTCAGGCTAACGGCTAACAGTTCAATGTCCGGGCTACAAAACTTTTCCTTAAGAGTAATATGGTTCATACAGGTTAAAACACTTTACAATGGAAAAAGATGGAATGGAAAAAGATACCGGTAGCTTTCGGCTTTGTAGGATAACTTTCCTTAAATGACAGCTAAAGCTAACATCAATTCGATACCCTAGTACTTAATTTGTGAAATGCAAACCATAATGTAAAATATGTTGATTTCAAACCTTTATTCATTCACTTATTATTGATAGTCATCTTTAGGCCCAATGAAATCAGCCAAAACAAGCTCAATAATTTAATGCATGCACCCACTCCTATTGAATATGCATTAAACTGCATTGTGATTAACCCAGGATAATGGGTGAATTATTATTCAATGGTGATTTTAAAACAGTTACAGAGTTTAACTGGTTGTGATATGAGAAAACTGAGGATGTTTTTTTTGCACTGATCTTAACTTTTTTTTAACATAATGTTTCCGCCATCGTTTCCTATGACCAAAAAGAGCTTCTGGACATCAGAACAGCTATCACCAACCTCAATTTGGACAATGATTTGCTCAATGATTTTTGGGCAGAAATACCTTCTGGAAAATGTGAACTTTCATCTGCCTTTAATAACAAACTTGTATGCCATATGTAAATATGAATACAATTGTTAAATTGCAAGCCTAGTTGGTTTAGCCATAGAAAAAGACAGGAACCTTCCTGCTAGCCATAATTGGTTAAGATAATTGGTGGGCTGGACATGCCGACAGAGGAGTTCGGATTGGTCTGCTTCGGTCAATAACATGAGCTTCTAAGTAGGTAATCCTTTTATTGCATGACATAAGTATTTGATCACCTACCAACCAGTAAGAATTCCGTCTCTCACAGACCTGTTAGTTTTTCTTTAAGAAGCCCTCCTGTTCTCCACTCATTACCTGTATTAACTGCACCTGTCCACACACTCAATCAAACAGACTCCAACCTCTCCACAATGGCCAAGACCAGAGAGCTGTGTAAGGACATCAGGGATAAAACTGTAGACCTGCACAAGGCTGGGATGGGCAACAGGACAATAGGCAAGCAGCTTGGTAAGAAGGCAACAACTGTTGGCGCAATTATTCGAAAATGGAAGAAGTTCAAGATGACGGGTCAATCTCCCTCGGTCTGGGGCACCATGCAAGATCTCACCTCCTGGGGCATCAATGATCATGAGGAAGGTGAGGGATCAGCCCAGAACTACATAGCAGGACCTGGTCAATGACCTGAAGAGAGCTAGGACCACAGTCTCAAAGAAAACCATTAGTAACACACTATGCCGTCATGGATTAAAATCCTGCAGCGCACGCAAGGTCCCCCTGCTCAAGCCAGCGCATGTCCAGGCCCGTCTGAAGTTTGCCAATGACCATCTGGATGATCCAGAGGAGGAATGGGAGAAGGTCATGTGGTCTGATGAGACAAAAATAGAGCTTTTTGGTCTAAACTCCACTCGCCGTGTTTGGAGGAAGAAGAAGGATGAGTACAACCCCAAGAACACCATCCCAACCGTGAAGCATGGAGGTGGAAACATCATTCTTTGGGGATGCTTTTCTGCAAAGGGGACAGGATGACTGCACCGTATTGAGGGGAGGATGGATGGGGCCATGTATCGTGAGATCTTGGCCAACAACCTCCTTCCCTCAGTAAGAGCATTGAAGATGGGTCGTGGCTGGGTCTTCCAGCATGACAACGACCCGAAACACACAGCCAGGGCAACTAAGGAGTGGCTCCGTAAGAAGCATCTCAAGGTCCTGGAGTGGCCTAGCCAGTCTCCAGACCTGAACCCAATAGAAAATCTTTGGAGGGAGCTGAAAGTCCGTATTGCCCAGCGACAGCCCCGAAACCTGAAGGATCTGGAGAAGGTCTGTATGGAGGAGTGGGCCAAAATCCCTGCTGCAGTGCGTGCAAACCTGGTCAAGAACTACAGGAAACGTATGATCTCTGTATGATCTTCTGTACCAAATATTAAGTTCTGCTTTTCTGATGTATCAAATACTTATGTCATGCAATAAAATACAAATTAATTACTTAAAAATCATACAATGTGATTTTCTGGATTTTTGTTTTAGATTCCATCACTCACAGTTGAAGAGTACCTATGATAAAAATTAAAGACTTCTACATGCTTTGTAAGTGGGAAAACCTGCAAAATCGGCAGTGTATCAAATACTTGTTCTCCCCACTGTATGTACATTGATGTTCAGAAAAACATTACAAGTTAAAAAGCCTTTATTTTATAAAATGTCAGGGGAAAATTATATACAGTTGAAGTCGGAAGTTTACATACACCTTAGCCAAATACATTTAAACTCAGTTTTTCACAATTCCTGACATTTAATCCTAGTAAAAATTCCCTGTCTTAGGTCAGTTAGGATCACCACTTTATTTTAAGAATGTGAAATGTCAGAATAATAGTAGAGAGAATTATTTATTTAAGCTTTTTTTGTTCATCACATTCCCAGTGGGTCAGAAGTTTACATAAACTCAGTTAGTATTTGGTAGCATTGCCTTTTAAATTGTTTAACTTGGGTCAAACGTTGGGCCCATTCCTCCTGACAGAACTGGTGTAACGGAGTCAGGTTTGTAGGCCTCCTTGCTCGCACACGCTTTTTCAGTTCTGCCCACACATTTTCTATAGGATTGAGGTCAGGGCTTTGTGATGGCCACTCCAATACCTTGACTTTGTTGTCCTTGAGCCATTTTACAGAACGCGTCTCCTTCCTGAGCGGTATGAAAGCTGCGTGGTCCCATGGTGTTTATAATTGCGTACTATTGTTTGTACAGATGAACGTGGTACCTTCAGCTGTTTGGAAATTGCTCCCAAGGATGAACCAGACTTGTGGAGGTCTAAAAAAAAAAATCCTGAGGTCTGGGCTGATTTCTTTTGATTTGAGGAGGCAGGACACAAGACGCTACAGTACATATACTTTCCTTTTATTATATTTTACCACACAACAAAGGAGCCCTGAACCGATGCACAAAACAAAGATCCACAACGCAGGTGGGAACCAATGAACTTAAATAGAGACAACGCAGCTGCCTTTAATTGGGGACAAACACAAACTGAGTCAGCTAGTCTCTAGCCCTGACCGTAACAAACATAGAGAAGCCCAGAGGTGGTCAATTAGCCTATCAAAAGCTTCTAAAGCCATGACATAATTTTCTGGAATTTGTTTAAAGGCACAGTCAAGTGTATGTAAACTTCTGACCCACTGGAATTGTGATATAATGAATTATATGTGAAATAATCTGTCTGTTAACAATTGTTGGAAGAATTACTTGTGTCATGCACAAGGTAGATGTCCTAACCGACTTGCCAAAACTATAGTTTGTTAACATGAAATCTGTGGAGTGGTTGAAAAATGAGTTTTAATGACTTCAACCAACTTCAAGTGTATGTAAACTTCCAACTTCAACTGTACTTACCTGATTTGTTTGATATTAATAGTTAAGGATTACATACCTAACTAATGGAATGACATTTATATGGTCTTAGTGGTGCATGTGAGGCTCTGGTTTGTCTCTGATAGATAAGATGTGGTAGAACATGATCCTTCATTGTCTCAAAATCATCCTTGCATTCTGGGAAACTAAGCCAGGGTGGGTTTAAGACAACACCTCTGTAAAAGATGAACATAGGATTAACCCAAAGTGGCTTATGATGCTCTATGATATGCCTGAGAGGGGTGGAACTAAGCATTCTTGACTGGTCTGCACAGAGCCCTGACCTCAACCCCATCGAACACCTTTGGGATTAATTAGAACGCTGGTTGCGAGCCAGGCCTAATCGCCCAACATCAGTGCCCGACCTCACTAATGCCCATGGCTAAATGGAAGCAGGTCCCTGCAGCAATGTTCCAACATCTAGTGGAAAGCCTTCCCAGAAGAGTGGAGGCTGTAATAGCTGCAAAGGGGGGACCAACTCCATATTAATGCACATGATTCCGGAATGAGATGTTCGACGAGCAGGTGTCCACATACTTTTGGTCATGTAGTATACACTGTTTACAAAAACATTATGAACACCTGCTCTTTTCCATGACATAGACTGACCAGGTGAAAGCTATGATCCCTTATTGAGATCACTTGTTACATCCACTTCAATCAGTGTAGATGAAGGGGAGGAGACAGGTTAAGACAATTGAGACATGGACTGTGTATGAGTGCCATTCAGAAGGTCAATGAGCAAGATAAAAGATTTGCCTTTGAACAGGATATGTTAGTAGGTGCCAGGCGCACCGGCTTGTGTCAAGAACAATAACACAGCTGTGTTTTTCACGCTCAACAGTTTCTCGTGTGTATCAAGAATGGTCCACCACCCAAAGGACATCCAGCCAACTTGATAACTGTAGGAAGCATTGGAGTCAACATGGGCCAGCATCCCTGTGGAACGCTGTCGACACCTTGTAGAGTCCGATGAATTGAGGCTGTTCTGCAGGCAACTCAATATTAAGAAGGTGTTCTTAATGTATATCACTTTTACTCCCTGTTATTGTTATTTTACTCAAATATTTGTTGTACTTTTTAACTGTAAATGGGCTCTGTAAAGTGTACACCTGTTGTATTCTGTGTATGTGACCAATACAATTTGATTTGAAGACCTGTACAGATGAAAAATATTCCAAATCATGCATCCTGTTTACAACAAGGCACTTAAGTAATACTGCCAAAAATGTGGCAAAGAAATTCTGTTTTTGTTCTGAATACAAAGCGTTATGTTTTGGGGCAAATCCAACAACATCACAGAGTACCACTTCATATTTTCAAGCATGGTGGTGGATTTGCTTGTCATTGGCAAGGACTAGGGAGTTTATTTTTAGCACAGGCAACATCCTAGAAGAAAACTGGGTTTAGTCTGCTTTCCAACAGAAACTGGGAGACAAATTCACCTTTCAGCAGGACAATAACCTAAAACACAAGGCATAATCTACACTGGAGTTGTGTACCAAGACGACATTTAATGTTCCTGAGTGGCCTAGTTAATAAGTATCGGACCCTTTTTTTCAATGTTCGCCTAAAATGACATACCCAAATCTAACTGGCTGTAGCTCAGGACCTGAAACAAGGATATGCATATTATTGATACCATTTGAAAGGAAACACTTTGAAGTTTGTGGAAATGTGAAATTAATGCATAGGAGAATATAACACATTTGATCTGGTAAAAGATAATACAAAGAAAATAATGTGTTTTTGGGTGTTTTTTGTCGCATCTTTGAAATGCAAGAGAAAGGACATAATATTACTTAGGAGGACAGAAGATATTTAGATTTTGGCCACTAGATGGCAGCAGTGTATGTGCAAAGTTTAAGACTGATCGAATGAACCATTGCATTACTGTTCAAAATGTTGTATCAAGTCTGCCCAAACCCTATTGGTTTATTGATACATTTTCAAGTACAAAACTGTGCAATCTCCTCAAACAATAGCATGGTATTCTTTCACTGTAATAGCTACTGTAAATTGGACAGTGCGGTTAGATTAACAAGAATGTAAGCTTTCTGCCCATATAAGATATGTCTATGTCCTGGGAAATGTTCTTGTTACTTACAGCGTCATGCTAATCACATTAGCGCACGTTAGCTCAAGTGTCCCGAGGGCGGGACACAATCCTTGAGGTTAAAATCGGCTTGAAAATCAATGACAAGACATGAAAATGGCTGTCTAGCAAAAAAAGACTGCTGTAATAGTCGCCAAAAAATATATATATTTGCTTGTTGTCTCAGTTAAGGCTGGAAATAGCTAACAGGAACGATAGTGCTGCTGCAAGTTTTTATTGTGTTTTATTGTTTTTCAATCAACCAACAAAAAACACATTCCACATTCACAGATATGGCAGACCTAAATAATACAATAAAATATACAACAAAACATACAAACATGCAGCAGCACTATCAGTGTTCCTGTTAGCTATTTTCAGCCTTAACTGAGACAATGAGCAAGAGAATTAGGTTTTTACAGCACCTTACACAACATGTATATACACTCATTTCCCTAATCACCCCATTCACTCTGTCCAATTTGAAATATAGGGGAGACCAGAGTCTAGCAAATCTGGGCTGTCTCTTGCGGAGATCATAAGTGAGCTTTTAGAGAGGAAGAAATTCAACAACCTGGTTAATCCACATTTAAATGTAGGAGAAGTATTAGAAGCCCACCGTAGGAGAATACATTTCTTAGCAAAAGTATGTGATAGTTATAAATACATTCTCTCTGTCAGGATCAAGAAGATAGATACACAGAATCGTATCAAACTGTACATCTAATATTTTCTGTGCAGCAGTATGTATAGATTGCCAAAATACATGCATATAGGTTCCACTTACAGTGGTACATCTTTTACAATCAGGATAAGTGTCTGTATTCATTCTATGGAGTCTCACTGGGGTGTAATAAAATGAGTACAAAAATTTGTAATTAGATTTTTTCTACATTAGTAGAGGAGCAAGTATACCCTGTCGCAAACATCCACCCATAATGCATCACTGATAGTCAAAGGTCATTTTCCCAGATTATTTTCTAAGAAGTAAAGGAGGATATGAGATTTAGCCTTTGATGGATTGTGGCACGGCAAGAAGGGTCTCAACTTCCTTCAGCTGAGCTCTAAACCTCCCCTTGGAAGGGAATGAGGAAATGACATGTCTAATTTGAAGAAAAATGGATTTTGGCACATTGAATTCACTGCAGATCTGAATTCACCGTAGAGCTCTTGAAAGGATTTTCAGTATAATGGTTTTCGGATTAAACAGAACTGAAAAGGTCCTGATCCCTAGAGTACGCCAAAGATTAAAGTTGGCGTCACTCAGGGCTTTTGGCAAGTCTGGGTTGCATAATATAGGCGAGTGAGAGCTTATTTAGGAGGAAATGACAAGGTATTTCTTACAGTCCTTCCAATCTAGTAGGGTAGAGTGCTGTAAATCACAAAGGTTTTGTCTATGTTGTCCACTTAACTAAAAGTTATTCATTAATATAATTGAGCTTAGGGGCAATGAATCCACAGGACTGGGTCTCTATCTGAATCCACAGGACTGGGTCTCTATCTGAATCCACAGGACTGGGTCTCTGAATCCACAGGACTGGGTCTCTATCTGAATCCACAGACTGGACTTATTAACTTCTGACCCACTGGGAATGTGATGAAAGAAATACAAGCTGAAATAAATCATTCTCTCTACTATTATTCTGACATTTCACATTCTTAAAATAAAATGGTGATCCTAACTGACCTAAGACAGGGAATTTTTACTAGGATGAAATGTCAGGAATTGTGAAAACTGAGTTTAAATGTATTTGACTAAGGTGTATGTAAACTTCCGACTTCAACTGTATGTAATATATCCTGAAAACTTGCTGTAATTGAGCAATTGTGTCTAAAATGCGATTTCTCAGGTTTGGATATGTAGAGCAAGACATCATCCACATAGAGCGAAATCTTGTGCTGAAGGCCAACTGCAGAAACACCCATAATACTTTGATTGCTCCTTATCAACTCTGCCAAAGGCTCCGCCCCCAAGTAGAGCAGGGGGGGACAGAGAGCACCCTTGTCTTGTGCCACGTCCCAAAGGGAATCTGTCTGGATTCAGACTTCAGTAGTCACCATGGCATTTGGATGAGAATATTGGGACTTAATACATTTAATAAAATTTGGGGTCATATTGAACTTTTCTAAGACTGAGAACAGAAAGCTCCACTCCATCCTGTCGAATGCCTTCTCAGCATCCAGTGAAGCCAGCAGGACAGGGGTCTTCTGTGCGTTTACTTGATCAATAATATCAAAAAGACGGCAAATGTTATCAGAAGAGTACCTGTCTCTAATAAATCCAGTTTGGTCCGCTTTTATTATTTTGGGAAGAAGAGTCTTTTGGCAAGCAATTTGGTAATCATTTTGTAGTCGAAATCCAAGAAGCTTATGGGCCTGAAGGATGAGCAGCATAGTTCATAGGAAGAAATCAGTCAATTGAAATAAAATCATTAGGCCCTAATCTATGGATTTCACATGACTGGGAATACATATCTGTCATGTGAAATCCATAGATTAGGGCATCTGTTGGTCATAGATACCTTAACGGTATGTTTGTTCACTAAAATTGCCATCGATAAAATGCAATTGTAGCTTATGCCTGCCTGCCCAACACCTGAAAACAAGCTACATGAACCCACCGCACTGGACCTGGACCTAATACTACCAGTACCAGCGATGCTAGACAAACACAAAGAGGGGACCACCGCCACCATGGGGCATTCTGTTCACAATGTTGACTTCAACAAACCGCTCGCCCACACAGCGTCATACACGTGGTATGCGGTTGCGCGGCCTGTTGGACATACTAACACGTTTTCTAAAACTGGATTATCTTGGCAAAGAAGAAATTCTCACTAACAGGGATGGAAAGTTTGTGCACAAAAATTCAGATAAATACTATTTTTGTGCGTATGGAACATTTCTGGGATCTTTTATTTCTGCTCACGGGACCAACGTAATCACTTATTTAAAAAATAGTTGTAATAATAATAATACATTTAATTTGTAAAGCGCTTTCTCACGCCTAAGGTGCAATTATATATATTTTTAAATAAAAACAATCCAAAACACAGAACACAGACAATCAAGGCTATATAAAGGTGATCCGGAGGACTTGAAAACAGAATTATCAGCAGTCCTTGAAAGCTTTTCTGAAGAGCACGGTCTTGAGCTGTGCCTTGAGAGACTCCGCAGCCCTAATACTGTCTGGAAGTGTGTTCCACAGTCGCGGAGCCATGCAACTGAAAGCCCTGTCACTCAAGCCCTGTTTTTAGTCTGCTGCAGGGCTGCTGAAGGGAGACGGACATGTAGGGCAGGAGGGTAGAATGACGTCAGACAGGTACTTGGGTCCAGAGTTCTGGATAGCTTGGTAGGTGTGAACCAGGATTTTGCAGTCGATGCGTTAGCATATGGGGAGCCAGTGGAGTGGAGGTTGAACAGCACTGGAGTGATGTGTGAGGACAGCACAGTTCTGGACATATTGTAGCACTTGGCAGATGCGACAAAAAAAAAGGGCATTACAATAGTCTAGATGGGATGAAATAAAAGCGTGGATGAGTCGTTCAGCTGCAGGTTGTGATAGCATAGGTCATAACCTGTTCCGTAGATGGAAAAATGTGACTTTGGTCATACTGCCTCGTCTGACTGAAATATTACACGCAGGTTGCGAACCTCACTGGAGAGGAGGACCTTGGCACCATCAATATTGAGGCTGTAGCTGCTGATGTTGTTTTTTGACAGTGAGAACTGCCAATCAGGACGACCGCTGTCTTTTTGCAGTTTAACTGCAGGAAACTCAACTGCATCCACACTTGGATGTCCTGCAGGCAGCTGACCAGAAGTGCGGTGGCGTTGGCAGTGTTGGTGTTTGTGGAGACAATTAGCTGAGTGTCATCAGAAGTTTCCTCAAGATGTTTCCTAGTGGCAGCATGTAGATATAAAACAGTAGTGGCCCTTGAGGGACCTCCTGTTGGACCACAACTGTGTCTGACCTACTTGGACCGATGGCTACAAACTGGTAGCAATCAGTGAGATAGGACCTGAACCAGTCCAGGGCCGTGTCTCATAGGCCCAGGAGCTTCTCCATCCATGTCGAATGCTGTACAAAAACAAGTAAATTTAACCCCATCAAACACCTTTGGAACGCCGACTGAATGGAAGCAAGTACCCTTCAGCAATTTTGCAACATCTAGTGGAAAGCCTTCCCAGAAGTGGGACCAACTCCATATTAATGCCCATGATTTTAGCAGAAGTTTGGCAAGCAGGTGTTCACATATTGATGAGCTCAGGGCGAGAGTTGCATTTCGGCGAGACTCCAGAGATTGTAACATACTCTGCTTCACAGAAACATGGCTTTCTGGAAATGTTCTGTCTGACTCCGTAAAGCCAGTTGGGTTCTCAGTACATCGCGCCGACAGGAATAAACATCTCTCCGGGAAGCAGAAAGGTGGAGGTATACGTTTCACAAGCATTTCGCTACACCCACAATAACATCTGCTAACCACGTGTATGTGACCAATAAAATTAGATTTGATTTGATATTTTTGGTCATGTTGTGTATTTTGCGTCCCTGCCTTTGACAAAGTGGGCTTACCACAGGGCGGCATCAGCGCTCACTTAAAAAGCCCATATGCCACCGGCTGAGAGAAAAACTTTATGGGCAAAATTATGTGAGGTTTTATTTGTTGTTGGAGGTGCATCTTGGTCAGTCTAGCTCAGAAAATGCCGCCCTCGTCAATCTTACGCCATTTCGCCTAATCCTGCCTAATGAGCAGGCCGGCCTTGCACACACACACACGCACGTGAAAATGGAGGAAATATTTACTAAATATGTTTGTTGTGGGGCAAATACACATGCTTGCTGTTGCCTCGAATGCATTATTTGGTCTAATTTAGATATGTTTGCTTATCAATCATTTGGTCCACAAATGCAGTGCTGGTTGTTCCAGTCCAACCATTCTACATGGTGTACTGGAATAGTGGATGTCATTGAAAAATCGAACTTACCTTCTATCATACAATCACATCATAAATTGGGAACTACTACTGCGCGTCTCTGCTGGGGTCGGGCAGACTTGCTGCTCTGTAAGATGTAAGCATCGATGCGTGCGTGTGCACTGTAAGTATTTTTGTGGAAAGGGTGGATTTCAAATTTGACACAGCTAGCTAGGTAGTTTCTTCAAGGCGGTCGTTTTAATACAGCAGTATGGGGGTGAGTTTTGACCGTCTCTCCGTGTGGAAAAGGTGAAATGCTTCCATCAAACAAAGACAGCGTCCAAAGTCATGATCTCGTGGATGGAGAGACGGGAAGGAGATACAGATGGGTGGATGGATGGGGTGCATGGATGGGTGGATGGATGGGATTGATGGCACACACACACACACACACACTGATGGACAGAACTTCAGCCATTGCTATTCTGTCTGCGTTTCATGAGTATACATACAGGCCCTGGTCTGCCACTCGGCAGCGCTTGTGGCACAGCCTCTCTCCTCTTTCTCCCTCCCTCTCTTTTCTCTGCTCCAGCCTCCATGTCCTCCCTCATCTGTTTACTGTTTCTCTTCTCTCCTCTTTCCCCCATTCCTCTCTGTCTCATTCTTTATCCTTCCCTCCCTCTTTCCTCACTCACTTCTCTCCCCATGTTCAACACGAATGTCTCATCTCTCCTCTCTTTATATTGTCCCTTCCTACATCCTGCCTCTCAGGGGTTGGACTTGGTGATTTGGAGACCCCAGGCATAGGCCAGTCTCTCCCCTCCCCTCCCCTCCCCCCTCTCTCCTCTCCTCTCTGTGTCCTACCCCCCCTACTCTTTCTCTCCCTTGCTCCAAAACTCACCCACTGTATCTGTTCTCTCTCGTTTCCCACTCCTAGCTCTCCTCTTTTGCTCCCTCTCTACAGTGCATTCGGAAAGTATTCAGACCCCTTGACTTTTTACAAATGTTACGTTACAACCTTATTCTAAAATGGATTAAATAAAAATAATTCCTCATCAGTCTACACACAATGCCCCATAATGACAAAACAAAAAAAAGGTTTTTAGAATGTATTGCCAGACAGAAGCCCCTCCTCAGTACAAGGCACATTACAGCCTGCTTGGAGTTTGCCAAAGGGCACCTAAAGGACTCTCAGACCATGACAAACAATATTCTCTGGTCTCATGAAACCAAGATTGAACTCTTTGGCTTGAATGCCAAGTTTCACGTCTGGAGGAAACCTGGCACCATCCCTACGGTGAAGCATGCTGGTGGCAGCATCATGCTCTGGTGATGTTTTTCAGCGGCAGGGACTGGGAGACTAGTCAGGATCGAGGGAAAGATGAACGGAGCAAAATACAGAGAGATCCTTGATGAAAACCTGCTCAAGAGCGCTCAGGGGTGGCTTTGGGACAAGTCTCAGAATGTCCTTCAGTGGTTCAGCCAGAGCCCGGACCTGAACCCGATCAAACATCTCTGGAGAGACCTGAAAATAGCTGTGCAGCGACGCTCCCAATCCAACCTGACAGAGCTTGAGAGGATCTGCAGAGAATAATGGGAGAAACTCTCCAAATACAGGTGTGCCAAGCTTTGTTTTTTATTTTTAATAAATTTGCAAAAAAAACTAAAAACCTGTTTTTGCTTTGTCATTATGGGGTATTGTGTGTAGATTGATGAGGGGGAAAAAACTATTTAATCCATTTTAGAATAACGCTGTAACATAAAATATGGAAAAGGTCAAGGGGTCTGAATACTTTCCGAATGCACTGTGTCTCCTCTCCTCAGATCTCATACCTTTCATACCTCCCTCCCCCTGTTTCTTCTCGAAAACGGCCGTTAAATAACGTTAAAATGCATGATGAATAATTATGGCCAGGCGGTAACTAATTTAGACGTTCTAATGTTCCTTCCACTCTGTTATTTTGCCGAACTTCTCCAACACCTCCACCTTATGGCTAAATGAGGCAGTGTACAGTCCATGAACGACCCCAACCTCACTATCATAAAATGAACAGTTATAATAATTCACATTTTAAAACAACTATTTCGCCTATAATAAACACCCTTAGTGCACGATTTGAATTAAGGAAACCGTGTTATGTTCGTCAGATGGGACATATTTCTACCCACTTAATTACAAGTGACACCATGAAAGGGAAGTGTAAAAGTGTGAACTCTGAAACATCACTAGTGTAGAGACAGACACCATAAGGCCTTTGGACAACCCATGCCTCCAACATGTCGTTTACCTTCAGCCCCTCTTAAATAGATACTAGAATCACTATTCATAGTCCCACAACAAGTGGAAAACATGAATGGGATAATAGTTTCTATCTTTCTTGACCCCCCCTTAACAGCTGATGTCGTCATTTCCCCCAACGCTTAGGAGGAAACGATATGCTCCTTAATGTTGGTCGGGGAAGAGTAGAGGGAGAAAGAGAGAGAGAGAGAGAGAGAGAGAGAGAGAAAGAGAGAGAGGGAGGGAGGGAGAGAGAAAGAGGGGGGGAGAAAGAGAGAAAGAGGGAGAAAGATAGAGGGAGAAAGAGAGAGAAAGAGGGAGGGAGGGAGGGAGGGAGGGAGAAAGAGAGGGAGAGGGAGAAAGAGAGAGAAAGAGGGAGGGAGAAAGAGAGAGGGAGAGAGTGAAGGATAGAGAAAAGGGAAAGGGAGTGGGGCCAAGAGACGTAATCCAAGTCCTTCTCTGGGCGTCAAAGAAATACAACGTGACTAAACGTTGACTTTTGTCGCTCAACGTTAATGTAACACATCGTGTCGTGGGCATCTTATTAATGATTCATTGTTGTTGTTATTTGTAGCCAGTTGACGCGGTAGGTCTCGTGCTAAATCGCTAGCAACGCAATCATTTTGCCTGATCTTGCCCCAACTCACGAAACCAAAATAGTAATTTGGCGAGCTAGCTAGGTATATCAATACAACAGATAGCTTACAGGACAGCTAGCTAGGTAGTTTCTTCAAGGCGGTCGTTTTAATACAGCAGTATGGGGGTGAGTTTTGACCGTCTCTCCGTGTGGAAAAGGTGAAATGCTTCCATCAAACAAAGACAGCGTCCAAAGTCATGATCTCGTGGAAGGAGATATGGATGGATGGATGGATGGGGTGCATGGGTGGATGGATGGATGGGGTGCATGGGTGGATGGATGGATGGATGGATGGATGGGGTGCATGGATGGATGGATGGGGTGCATGGATGGGATGGGGTGCATGGATAGGATGGGGTGCATGGATGGGGTGCATGGGTGGATGGATGGATGGATGGGGTGGATGGATGGATGGATGGGGTGCATGGATGGATGGATGGGGTGCATGGATGGGATGGGGTGCATGGATAGGATGGGTGGATGGATGGGGTGCATGGATGGATGGATGGGGTGCATGGATGGGATGGGTGCATGGATGGATGGGGTGCATGGATGGATGGATGGATGGGGTGGCATGCACACCGTTAACATGCCAACTAAAAAATAACCCAGCTTTGTGTTTGCCTAGCATCGTTGGTACTGGTTGTATTAGGTCCAGGTCCAGTGCGGTGGGTTTGTGTAGCTTGTTTTCAGGTGTATTGCCACCACTGGCTGTATTTGGTATTCACTTAAAGAGCTTTTCAGAGGCTTCGCAAGGTGGAGGTTCTTCTCAATTTAGCCGACTAAATTCATGCCTTGTTTTAGCTACCTGTTTAGAACATTTCAGAAGTAATAACTAACCTGGAATGATTTAAGTCACTTTTTGCAACCTACATCTAGCTGGGGTACCTAGGTAACTGCTCCTCCAGCTAATAACTTTTCACGTGATCCGCGTGAAAGTTCTAGCCAGAATTCCATTCACATGCCAACATAGTGAAACTAACATTCGGACCATAAATGTTTTTTCTTTTGTACTTGTAAAGCTAGTCCCTCAACTGTTGTTCTAAGGAGCAAGAGGCACTTCACCATGTCTCGTTGGCCTTTCGTCACTATTGGGACACATGCATACTAGTCCCTCACTTAACTGGTACACACAAACACTACTGCTGCAGCCTTCTGTTTGAATATTGACCACCAACTGACATTTTAATTTCCCATCTCTACTATCCCACCCTGCACCCCCCTCCCCTCCCCTCCCCTCATCCCTCTCTCCAGAGGAAGTCAAACAAAGCGAAGGAGAAGAAGCAAGCTCGCCTGGCGGAGAGGGCGGCCATGGACGCTGTGTGTGCCAAGGTGGATGCAGCAAATAAGGTAAGTCCTTATGTGCATTGCCTCAACCAATGTTTGCATGCCACATCGTTGAGTATGTTTACACGCACACTAAAGCTGTGTTCGAATACTCATACTATTTGTGATGTAAATTGAGTATGTAGTATGCTTATTGGTCATAGTATGGATAGAGTTAGTGTACCAAAAGTTCCTAGATGTCGTACTACATTCGCCAAAATACGAAGTATACACACAGCGGACACTATTTCCGTACTTTTAGGGCCCATAATGCAACTCTTCAGAAAATAAGCATGGCTTCACGTTTTCAGATTTGAATAAAATGGGGGAAAATATGCAGTTGAAGTCCAACGAGAGCGGATACAAATTCATTGCTTTTAACTAATTATGACAAATGTGAAGAAAATGTTGACCAATGTAATAAAGTAATGACTTTTCAAATAAGTTCCGCGGTACGTTATGTTGCCTGACAATTTCTTAGCTACGCTATAATTAAGAACCGCATAGCATATCATTACAGCAGTAGGTACTACCGGTATGTTAGCTAGCTACCTCATTAGTTGGCTACTAATACATCGAACTTGCCAGTATATTAACTATATGCTATCTAACTAACTACCCAACGTTTATTGACTTGATTATTCACGTCATTCTTAGCTAAGTGGTATAGTCGTTGTGCGTTTCAATGGACATAAATTCAGTAAATGTTGCCAGCAGCACTGTTAGTCACCAATGCTCTGGATAACATGAAAACAGCCTAACCAGCTCTGATATGGCGAGTAAATTGGTCAGAGTGAGGTGTTCTCTCATTTTGTGTCTGGAAGTAGCTAGCCAGTTAGCTTGTGTGCTTGACTGCCGTTTTGCTGGTCAGAACGCTCGGATAAACCCTACTCTTCGGCCAGTGTGCGCTCTGAACGCCCCACGAATGGACATCTGACAACGCTCTGAATTTAAGAACGCCCAGAGCGCAGTCACACACTACAGATTTAATTTACTAGCACAAAAATGACTAGCTAGTCATTTGTTATGCTAACAAGCTAGCAAGAGGTTGCATAGCAACAGAATCAACTTCCGGTAGACAGGCGTAGCGCTAGTTTCCTCAACTGAAAGGATACCGTTCGTTTACAGTATACTAAAATGAACTAATAGTATATACTCATTAAGTATGGAGTCTACACTATGCTAGTATGGGTATTCAAACACAGCCTAATATTCAGTGGTGTAAAGTACTTAAATCTACAATAGGCTTTTTTCACACCCCCCAACAGAGAACTTCATCCCATGCCAAGCGGTGTGTGACGATATACGGTTGTCGTCTGTAGTCTTCCACGGAATTCGAACATGGAGTTTACGCAGTAACTGCTCAATTTGCAAAAAGTTTGTCATGAGTGATGTGGCTGATATCGTTCAGGAGCATTCCCAGAAGAAGAGATCTAAACTTGATAAAGAATACAAGTTCTTCCCTAAAACAATATATCTTCAACTATCAAGGTAAGTTAGTACTTGAACCGACCAGTTGAGATAACTAGCCAACTTAGCTAGCTAACGGTAGCTAAGACGTTACAAAATTGATCAGTGCTAACGTTAGCTAACATGACTTAGCAAGCGAAGCAAGTTACTTAATATTTGTCAGACTTTGCTAGATAACTAATTAACGTTAACTATTTGGACAGCCACTAATCTATTATTTGTTTCTAGCAAGCAATGTAGCTAGCTAGACCCATCTCAGTAATATTAAGAGTAGCCATGGTAACTTACTGGCATGCATCAATTTAATGTTGTCACCCAACATTCATTTTTCTTGCTCTGTTGTTTTGAATGTGCAGCGTAGAACATAGTAGACCAGGAGGAGGCAGCGTTAGTTAGGGAAAGGTGTCACAGGTCAATGAGGGAGAATGAGGAGCCCCCGTTTACTGCAGGTCATGAGGTATGATAGGCTGTTTAATGTTTAGTGTTGATGCGGTTGTTGTTCTCATGTCCTGGACATGCTATAGGCCTAGTTCTTGTGTTATTACTGATCTGAAACTGCATAACATTAAAATGTGTAGAAGGAATACTTCTCCTGTTCATGTACAGCCCGGAGAGCTTTGTGCAATCATCTGATGTCTCTACTCTTTCAGATTGCACATTACACCATAATGTTCCAAGTTTAGAAAATTAACATACTTTTTTATAATGTCATAGAGAACCCACATTATTATTTTTGTTATCTCCATATTACTGCACCTGTTTCTACATTCATCCTGAATCTTTATGATTTTTTTTTTACCAGGGGATTCGACCAGAGGCCACTGATGAAATGGTTGCGAGGAAGCCAAGGACATCGGGCAGGAGTGGCATAAAATCCACTATTTACCAAGCATTCCCTGGTGAGTAATTCAACAGGTTGGCATCCCTAGTCTCCATTACACTCACACGTTGCCTTCACTCGTGTGGAAATGTATTGGACTAATGTTTTACGGTCTTGGCTGACATTCATCCCTTGTCTATGCTTATTTATTTTTATGTGTTTCAGGGCCCCTTCCTGACATGACGGTGTCTGGTGGACCAAGTTTGAGGAGCATGAGACCACAGCCTGCCATTGCCATGGTACTGCATGGACTGGAAGAAAATACTCTCGTTGACTCTAGATTTGGTCCAGTGCCCCACGGGTCAGTGTCATATTAGTGTCTCCCAACTGTCACCCGAGAGATTCTAGATGCTCCCAACTCAAAGTAAAAGAAAGTCAATTTCACTGTAATTTAAACTTTATTGCACTCCGTTTTACCACTTGGAGAGCTAGACAGTTCAGCGAGGCATGCCACGTGCGTGGGGAGTCATCTAGCCAGGCCCTTGCCATGAGAATGCTTTAAGGTGAACGGTAAACCGAA
Source organism: Thymallus thymallus (assembly GCA_023634145.1). Lineage (NCBI taxonomy): Eukaryota > Metazoa > Chordata > Actinopteri > Salmoniformes > Salmonidae > Thymallus > Thymallus thymallus. The sequence goes on from CM042422.1 coordinate 3,840,622, forward strand.
GCTATGAGAAAGGGTCTTAAGCTTGAGCCAGAGGTACTACAGAACTACTCTGAATTATTTAACGGCTCGGTTAAACCTTTTGGTTTCATTGTGCACCCATCTTGGGGCAAGCCCTGATTGGAAAGTTTGACCCCTTCTGCAGCGTCATTCTTCGGGCTAGCCGAGATCAAGTGCCCTGATGTTGAGTGTAACTGATGTGAAGCACGTTAAGTTTGTCAATGACCCGGCCAAGCTCAAACACAGCCACAAATATCACTGGCAAGGTCATGGCCAACTGGCCGTAACCAGTTTAGATTGGTGTGACTTCGTTACAAGCAATAGATGTGACATTACAATAGAGAGTTTGGAGCGGTGATGCTTTGATAGCAGAGATGAGAGAGAAACTTGACTTCTACTCCTACCTTAAGATACTGTTGAAGTCTGAAGTTTACATACACTTAGGTTGAAGTCATTAAACACTTTTTTTCAACCACTCCACAGATTTCATGTTAACAAACTATAGTTTTGGCAAGTCTGTTAGGACATCTACTTTGTGCATTACACAAGTAATTCTTCCAACAATTGTTTACAGACAGACTATTTCACTTATAATTCACTATATCACCATTCCAGTGGGTCAGAAGTTTACATACACTAAGTTGACTGTGCCTTTAAACAGCTTGGGAAAGTCCAGAAAATTATGTCATGGCTTTAGAAGCTTCTGATACCTGTGGATGTATTTCAAGGCCTACCATAAAAGCCTCTTTACTTGACATCATGGGAAAATGAACGGCCAAGACCTCAGAAAAAATAACTGCAGACATCCACAAGTCTGGTTCATCCTTGGGAGCAATTTCCAAACGCCTGAAGGTACCACGTTCATCTGTACAAACAATAGTACGCAGGTATAAACACCATGGGACCACGCAGCCGTCATACCGCTCAGGAAGGAGACGCGTTCTGTCTCCTAGAGATTAACTTACTTTGGTGCGAATTGGTGCAAATCAATTCCAGAACAACAGCAAAGGACCTTGTGAAGATGCTGGAGGAAACGGGTACAAAAGTATCTATATCCACAGTAAAACAAGTCCTATATCGACATAACCTGAATGGCCGCTCATCAAGGAAGAAGCCACTGCTCCAAAACCACCATAAAAAAGCCAGACTACAGATCATACTTTTTGGAGAAATGTCTTCTGTTCTGTTGAAACAAAAGTAGAACTGTTTGGCCATAATAACCATCGTTATGTTTGGAGGAAAAAGGGGGACGCTTGCAAGCCGAAGAACACCATCTCAATCGTGAAGCACGGTGGTGGCAGCATCATGTTGTGGGGGTGCTTTGCTGCAGGAGGGACTGGTGCACTTCACAAAATAGATGGCATCATGAGGAAGTTATGTGGATATACTGAAGCAACATCTCAAGACATCAGTCAGGAAGTTAAAGCTTGGTCACAAATGGGTCTTCCAAATGGACAATGACCCCAAGCATACTTGCAAAGTTGTGGCAAAATGGCTTAAGGACAACAAGGTCAAGGTATTGGAGTGGCCATCACAAAGCCCTGACCTCAATCCTATAGAACATTTGTGGGCAGAACTGAAAAAGCGTGTGTGAGCAAGGAGGCCTACAAACCTGACTCAGTTACACCAGTTCTGTCAGGAGGAATGGGCCAAAATTCACCCAACTTATTGTGGGAAGCTTGTGGAAGGCTACCTGAAACATTTGACCCAAGTTAAACAATTTAAAGGCAATGCTACCAAAAACTAATTGAGTGTATGTAAACTTCTGACCCACTGAGAATGTGATGAAATAAAAAATTCTCTCTACTATTATTCTGACATTTCATGTTCTTAAAATAAAGTGATGATCCTAACTGACCAAAGACAGGGACTTTCTACTAGGATTAAATGTCAGGAATTGTGAAAAACTGAGTTTAAATGTATTTGGCTAAGGTGTATGTAAACCTCCGTCTTCAACTGTACAGTCGTGGCCAAAAGTTTTGAGAATGACAAGTATTGGTCTCCACAAAGTTTGCTGCTTCAGTGTTCTTATATCTTTATGTCAGTAGTTACTATGGTACACTGAAGTATAATTACAAGTATTCCATAAGTGTCAAAGGCTTTAATTGACAATGAAATTCAGTTCAAGCAAAGAGTCAATATTTGCAGTGTTGACCCTTCTTTTTCAAGACCTCTGCAATCCGCCCTGGCATGCTGTCAATTAACTTCTGGGCCACATCCTGACTGATGGCAGGCCATTCTCGCATAATCAATGCTTGGAGTTTGTCAGAAGTTGTGGGGTTTTGTTTGTCCACCCGCCTCTTGAGGATCGACCACAAGTTCTCAATGGGATTAGGTCTGGGGAGTTTCCTGGCCATGGACCCAAAATGTCAATGTTTTGTTCCCCGAGCCACTTAGTTATCACTTTTGCCTTATGGCAAGGTGCTCCATCATGCTGGAAAAGGCATTGGTCGTCACCAAACTGTTCTTGGATGGTTGGGAGAAGTTGCTCTTGGAGGATGTGTTGGTACCGTTCTTTATTCATGGCTGTGTTCTTAGGCAAAATTGTGAGTGAGCCCACTCCCTTGGCTGAGAAGCAACCCCACACATGAATGGTCTCAGGATGCTTTACTGTTGGCATGACACAGGACTGATGGTAGCGCTCACCTTGTCTTCTCCAGACAAGGTGTTTTCCGGATGGCCCAAACAATCGGAAAGGGTTAGGGATTCATCAGAGACAATGACTCTACCCCAGTCCTCAGCAATCCCTGTACCTTTTGCAGAATATCAGTCTGTCCCTGATGTTTTTCCTGGAGAGAAGTGGCTTCTTTGCTGCCCTTCTTGACACCAGGCCATTCTCCAAAAGTCTTCGCCTCACTGTGCGTGCAGATGCACTCACACCTGCCTGCTGCCATTCCTGAGCAAGCTCTGCACTGGTGGTGCCCCGATCCCGCAGCTGAATTAACTTGGGCGCCCTGACACCTTCTTCACAACAATTGAACCTCTCTCCTTGAAGTTCTTGATGATCTGATAAATGGTTGATTTAGGTGCAATCTTACTAGCAGCAATATCTTTGCCTGTGAAGCCCTTTTTGTGCAAAGCAATGATGACGGCACATGTTTCCTTGCAGGTAACCATGGTTGAGAGAGGAAGAACAATGATTTCAAGCTCCTTTTAAAGCTTCCAGTCTGTTATTCTGACTCAATCAGCATGACAGAGTGATCTCCAGCTTTGTCCTCGTCAACACTCTCACCTGTGTTAACGAGACAATCCCTGACATGATGGCAGCCGGTCCTTTTGTGGCAGGGCTGAAATGCAGTGGAAATGTTTTTTGGGGGATTAAGTTCATTTTCATGGCAAAGAGGGACTTTGCAATTAATTGCAATTCATCTGATCACTCTTCATGACATTCTGGAGTGTATGCAAATTGCCATCATCAACACAGGCAGCAAACTTTGTGGAGACCAATACTTGTGTCATTCTCAAAACTTTTGGCCATGACTGTATATTGTAGCAGGTTAGCCAGTTTAAGATATATTCTAGCAGGTTAGCTAGCTAGCTTAATTGGCAGGTAACTGTACCATTCTTGCCCAAGGCAATGTACATGGACTATATATATTCAAGTATGTGGACACTCCTTCAAATTAGTGGATTCTGCTATTAAAGCCACACCCGTTGCGGACAGGTGTATAAAATCGAGCACACGGCCAAGCAATCTCCATAGACAGACATTTGCAGTAGAATGGCCTTACTGAAGAGCTCAGTGACATTCAACATGGCACCGTCCTAGGATGTCACCTTTCCAACTAGTCAGTTCATAACATTTTGTCCCTGCTAGAGCTGCCCCTGTCAACTGTTCGTGCTGTTATTGTGAAGTGCTTCGGCTGGAAGGAGGTAATGCTCGCCAACCATTGGACTCTGGAGAAGTGGAAATGTGTTCTATGGAGTGATGAATCACACTTCACCGACGAATCTTGGTTTGGCGGATGCCAGGAGAACGCTACCTGCCCGAATGCATAGTGCCAACTGTGAAGGAGGAATAATGATTTTGTGATATTGTCGATTTTGTAACTCCTCCCCACCTCTTCGGAGGACAAATATATTTTTATGTTTTTTTTTTAAATGTTTTTTTGTAACAGCTGCTACATTTTACATAGACATTTTACATACATGGTACTTTTATACAAAACATTACCAAACAAACTCTTTAATCTCGTTTGTCCCGTGTGGCTCAGTTGGTAGTGCATGGCGCTTGCAAACGCCGGTGTTGTGGGTTCGATTCCGACAGAGGACCAGTACAAAAATGTATCCAAAATGTAAGTCGCTCTGGATAAGAGTCTCGTCTAAATGACTAAAATGTAAATGTAAGCAACATTTGTAGTAGAGTTTATTATTCTAATGTGTGATCTTTGTTATTTTATGGCTAAACGTGTCGCAGAATTAATTTATTTAATAAAATCTTCAAATGTAACAATGTTCTCTCTCTAACAGATTAATGCATTATGCAAACACGACATCCCCCCACAAAATATCTGAAATTGTTGCGTTTTGATACTTTTACAAAAAATATAAATCATTAATTTGTAGTGTGTGTGCACTGCCGTGCTTGAGCACGTTTTCCCACTGGCTTATCACCCTTGAGATCCAGAGGGCTCATGGTAGTTCACCTTTTAGGCAGCACTTCGTCCACAGATGATTGACAGAGCCTGCCAGAGTGAGTAGTTGAGCGTTTCCCAGATATGATACTCCTTCACCCGCCGAATGGCTAGCACTCGCAGACGTGCAATGGCTTGCGTTCGCTCTGTGTCTTTCAGTGTTCGTTAGCCGAGTTGCTCTTTTGAACGGGGGAACGATGAGCGTTGCCCCCCACATCTGACAGCATCTTCTCTATGATGAACCCCTTGTCTAGCATGAGTCCATCACCAGGCTCAAACAGGGGGCTTAAAGGGGGTGTGTTTTTTGTAAGATTAAAAGGTCTCTGACTGTAATGCCAGAGAAGAGGGGTTTGGCACATCTCAGCTCTGTGCAGTCCAGGATAACTCTGACCTGCGGACAGTACAACTTTTGTACTTGACAGTCATGCTTGCCTGCACCTGCTCTCTGGACATCCAAATGGGCACAGATGCCGGTAGTTGGTCCAATTCATTATAATGCGGCTCACTATAGGGACACTCACGCAAAATATGTCCGCCAACACCTTCTCATTCAGCCCAGAATCTACTCGACAGCAGTAAAGAAAAAAAGTTGTCAATGAGTGGCAGCTTCCTGTTGGGCCTTGGTGTTCCGCTTCCCATTGGAACAGTAGATTAACTTGGAGGCAGAGGGGGCAATGGACTCTCAGAACACCATGAAGACCTTCTCTGAGTGGAACCTGAAGTCCTCATCGGATGCACAGAATCTTTGGAGATGGTGAACAGAGTGCTGTTGGACTTAGCTCAAGCTCCTTGATTCGATCCAGTGCAGCATCCAACACACCTATAGAAAATAAACAGGTAATTTATATGGTGAAATTGTACTGTTGTTCAGTTTGATTGTCGGTATCATGACACAGTAAACCAACTCTGACTTAGTATTTTTTGTTTGTTGTTGGAACATAAAGAGACTACAGTAGCATTGGCGAGAGGACTGCATTACCATTATGCTAGCTTGCTTACTCTGTGCTGGAACATAAACAATACCACTTTGCTGAACTTCCGTTCTACAAACCCGGAAGAGTGAAAGAATCCTATATGTAACGTTTTGGGCGACCTGGCCAAATTCGCATAGTAATGTAAAATCTAATTTTATTTGTCATGTGCGCCGAATACAACAGGTGTAGACCTTACCGCAAAAATGCTTACCCTTAACCAACAATGCAGTTCAAGAAAGAGTCATAAGAAAAACAACTATGTAATGTAAAGTAACCCAACAACGAGGCTATATACAGGGGGTACCGGTACAGAGTCAGTGTGCGGGGGTACAGGTTAGTAATGAGGCTATATACAGGGGGTACCGGTACAGAGTCAGTGTGCGGGGGTACAGGTTAGTAATGAGGCTATATACAGGGGGTACAGGTTAGTAATGAGGCTATATACAGGGGGTACAGGTTAGTAATGAGGCTATATACAAGGGGTACAGGTTAGTAATAAGGCTATATACAGGGGGTACAGGTTAGTCAAGGTAATTTGTAAAGTGACTATTCATAGATAATAAACAGTGAGTAGCAGCAGTGTAAAAACAAAGTCAATGTAAATAGTCTGGTCGGCCATTTTATTAATTGTTCAGCAACATTAACTGTTCAACAGTCTTATGGCTTGGGGGTAGAAGCTGTTAAGAAGCCTTTTGGTCCTAGACTTGGCGCTCCGGTACCACTTGTCATGCGGTAGCAGAGAGAACAGTCTATGACTTGGGTGACTAGAGTCTTTGACAATTTTTTGGTCCTTCCTCTGACACTGCCTGGTATAGAGGTCCTGAATGGTAGGAAGCTCGGCCCCAGTGATGTACTGGGCCGTATACACTATCCTCTGTAGTGCCTTACAGTCAGATGCCGAGCAGTTGCCATACCAGGCGGTGATGCAACCGGTCAGGATGCTCTCGATGTTGCAGCTGTAGAACCTTTGGTTCCAAGATTGAACTCTTTAGCCTGAATGTCAAGCGTCACGTCTGGAGGAAACCAGGGCACCATCCCTACAGTGAAGCATGGTGATGGCAGCATCATGCTGTGGGAATGTTTTTCAGCGGCAGGGACTGGGAGACTAGTCAGGATCGAGGGAAAGATGAATGCAGCAAAGAACAGAGAGATTCTTGATGAAAACCTGCTCCAGGCTTAAAAGGACAAAAGTTCACCTTCTAACAGGACCGTGAACCCAAGCAGACAGCCAAGCCAATGCAGGAGTGGCTTCGGGACAAAAAAATAAAATATATACATTTGCAAACAATACTAAACCTGTTTTTGCTTTGTCATTATGGGGGTATTGTGTGTAGATTGGGGGGGAAAAATATTTAATCAATTTTAGAATAAGGCTCTAACGTAACGAAATGTGGAAGAAGTCAAGGGGTCTGAATACTTTCCCAATGCTGTATGTTTCGGGCTCACACGTAGCGCAGTGGTCTAAAACAATGCATCTCAGTGCTAGAGGCATCACTACAGACCTGGTTCGAATCCAGACTGTATCACAACCGTCCGTGATTGGGAGTCCCATAGGGCGGCGCACAATTGGCCCAGCGTCGACTGAGTTTGGCCGGTGTAGGCCGTCATTGTAAATAAGAATTTGTACTTAACTGACTTGAATAGTTAAATAAAGGATAAATAAAAATGTGAAAATGGCGTGTTTCTAGATGCCTATAAGTGTTTCCAATGACATCATCTGTGTGCATCATGTAATTCTAACCAATTATGAGTAGGCATTGCCTGCTAATTGGTTGATGTTGGAATTCCAGCTGTGTATTTGATCAGAGAATGTGCTAGCACCAGCAGAGTGAGTTTGGAGAAACAAAGAATGCATCTTTAGAAATAGTTTTCACATACCAACTCCATATGTCTGAACTGAGAATCAAAAAGGCTTCCCAAAAATAACATGGTTGCTGTGATCGAACGTTTATTTGGTATTTTTGCATTTGTCCCATCAGGTAGCCTTCTTTCAGATCTGTCCATGTAAACAGGATTCTTCTTGCAAAGCATGTTTAACATTTTAATCAAACTATCATATTAATCTGAGTTCACGCAAACATATTTTAAACACCCATCCAGATCTGGCATGCTTCTCCAATGTAGTCAGCCTGGAACGTGACATAATGACTGCGGGGCTCCAGACTAACATTTCCCCCTGGTGGCACCAGCCCATAATTTTTTTGCCCGCGTCAAGTAATCAACTTAGTCATTCACAGTGCTTTATTAAGAGGTTTATTAAGAGGTGTAATAGACTACCGAGCTGGGATTCAATAGCTCTGTTTTCGTTTAACATGTCCATGTAGAGATGCATGATTCAAGATATTTTGATGTGCATCCCTTAATACAGTGATTGTCATTGGTTCGCAATTAGGTTATTGTTTCGTTTTACTTTTGAAATCGGGCTCCAGCGTTGTATTTTCTTCAATAGATGAATTTGCCTAAATCTTTATGTGCAATAATATCATAGGCTAATTTATTTGGGGCTAATTTACCACCTGAGTAAGTGGAAAATCAAAACACCCACTGCTGGTAGCCGTGTATTAATCAAACAGTACATTAAATGCCCTAAAAAAAAACGTTGCAGTTGTAGCCTATGCACACGCAATGGCCAATGCGCACTTCATATTTGAAAGCTGTGTTTAAATTGTAAAATAGTTGCTATGGAGCTAAAGACTTTTATTACAATAATCATAAGGATAGTTTTAGCCTCCTAAAATAGTCAACATTTTACTGGCCGTATCGGTGCGAGCTGCACATTCTACATGGCCACCTGACCGTGTAATATGCGCCTCGCACCGAGACGACCATTTTACTCAAACAGCCAAGTCAAAGGTTGGCAAAATACAAATAAATGGGCACAGTCTGGAGCCTTGGACCGCCAGGAGTTTTTCCATTCACACTTCTCTCTCTCTCTCGCTCTCTCTCTCACAGCTGGATGACCCTCTGGCTGCTTTCCCCATCTTTAAAAAGTATGACCGAAACGGGTAAGAGGTGCCTCTGCTGTCTCTGTGTGTGTGTGTGGCTGGCTGGCTGGCTGGTTTATTGTGTGAGATGCATAGCTAACTACTTGTGTCCTGTCTCTCTCGCCTGTAGGTTGAATCTCCAGATAGAGTGTAAGAGAGTGTCCACCCTAAACCCTATCTCTGTGGAATGGGCCTATGAACTAACCAGGACCAACATGCAGACGCTGTAAGGAGGGAGGGAGGGTTGAGGGGGAGAAAGAAGGGGAGGTGAGGGAGAGGGCAGGGAGGATGATGTGACGGTGGGTCCGGGAGGGATGGAAGGTAGAGGAGAGTGCAGGGATGGAATATTGGAGGGAGTATGCATGTGTGTTAGGGATGTTGAAGGTTAAACGCTAGTCGGTTAGCCGGCAGAAGTAAATGTGAGCGATTATCGGTCAATTGGTTAATTTGCATAATGTAGTGGAATTAGTGTCAAAACCGAAACAGCTTCGCAGTCGACCGGATATATTAATTAGCTGACAATCGTAACGAACAGTGAGTTTATAGCTTGCTTGATGAAGGTAGACTCAGCGATATGATACAGATCCAGAAAGTAAACATCATAGTGGGTCAATTTCTGCAACAACTAAGAATGTGGAAGCTCAAGGCTCAACTTCATTGCTGTTTTGGTGCCCTGGCAACCACGCTGGAACAATGTGGTAGGGAACACATGCACATGCGCAGATACTGTGAGAGCAAAGTCTTGCACCTTGCTCGTCTCAGTATCTATGGAGCTGCTCGTGGCAAATTCAACATCAACTAATGTCTAGTCCGAGTGAGCTGTAAGTAAGCCAGAGGAGACTCGTTGCTAGGCAACTCAGACACATGCTGCAGCAGGGAGAGACTGGGAGGAGCAGCAGATAACAGCTAAGATAAATGCTGCAGAGGGAGAGACTGGGAGGAGCAGCAGATAACAGCTAAGATACATGCTGCAGAGGGAGAGACTGGGAGGAGCAGCAGATAACAGCTAAGATACATGCTGCAGAGGGAGAGACTGGGAGGAGCAGCAGATAACAGCTAAGATACATGCTGCAGAGGGAGAGACTGGGAGGAGCAGCAGATAACAGCTAAGATAAATGCTGCAGAGGGAGAGACTGGGAGGAGCAGCAGATAACAGCTAAGATAAATGCTGCAGAGGGAGAGACTGGGAGGAGCAGCAGATAACAGCTAAGAGACATGCTGCAGAGGGAGAGACTGGGAGGAGCAGCAGATAACAGCTAAGAGACATGCTGCAGAGGGAGAGACTGGGAGGAGCAGCAGATAACAGCTAAGAGATGCTGCAGAGGGAGAGACTGGGAGGAGCAGCAGATAACAGCTAAGATATATGCTGCAGAGGGAGGGACTGGGAGGAGCAGCAGATAACAGCTAAGATAAATGCTGCAGAGGGAGAACTGGGAGGAGCAGCAGATAACAGCTAAGATACATGCTGCAGAGGGAGAGACTGGGAGGAGCAGCAGATAACAGCTAAGATACATGCTGCAGAGGGAGAGACTGGGAGGAGCAGCAGATAACAGCTAAGATACATGCTGCAGAGGGAGAGACTGGGAGGAGCAGCAGATAACAGCTAAGATAAATGCTGCAGAGGGAGAGACTGGGAGGAGCAGCAGATAACAGCTAAGATAAATGCTGCAGAGGGAGAGACTGGGAGGAGCAGCAGATAACAGCTAAGAGACATGCTGCAGAGGGAGAGACTGGGAGGAGCAGCAGATAACAGCTAAGAGACATGCTGCAGAGGGAGAGACTGGGAGGAGCAGCAGATAACAGCTAAGATACATGCTGCAGAGGGAGGGACTGGGAGGAGCAGCAGATAACAGCTAAGATAAATGCTGCAGAGGGAGAGACTGGGAGGAGCAGCAGATAACAGCTAAGATACATGCTGCAGAGGGAGGGACTGGGAGGAGCAGCAGATAACAGCTAAGATACATGCTGCAAAGGGAGAGACTGGGAGGAGCAGCAGATAACAGCTAAGATAAATGCTGCAGAGGGAGAGACTGGGAGGAGCAGCAGATATCAGCTAAGAGACATGCTGCAGAGGGAGAGACTGGGAGGAGCAGCAGATAACAGCTAAGATACATGCTGCATAGGGAGAGACTGGGAGGAGCAGCAGATAACAGCTAAGATACATGCTGCAGAGGGAGAGACTGGGAGGAGCAGCAGATAACAGCTAAGATACATGCTGCAGAGGGAGAGACTGGGAGGAGCAGCAGATAACAGCTAAGATAAATGCTGCAGAGGGAGAGACTGGGAGGAGCAGCAGATAACAGCTAAGATACATGCTGCAGAGGGAGGGACTGGGAGGAGCAGCAGATAACAGCTAAGAGACATGCTTCAGAGGGAGAGACTGGGAGGAGCAGCAGATAACAGCTAAGATAAATGCTGCAGAGGGAGAGACTGGGAGGAGCAGCAGATATCAGCTAAGAGACATGCTGCAGAGGGAGAGACTGGGAGGAGCAGCAGATAACAGCTAAGACACATGCTGCAGAGGGAGGGACTGAGAGGAGCAGCAGATAACAGCTAAGATAAATGCTGCAGAGGGAGAGACTGAGAGGAGCAGCAGAACAGCTAAGCAAGCAACAAAAAAACGTTCCTCACAATTACATATAAACTTTATTTTGTTGTCGAGAAGCCAAAGGCACAATCCTAGTCACATGAAGTCATCTTAGTTGTTGCATATTTCGATTTTCCCTCTAAGATGTTCCATCTTTGTCACATGAAACTGCTTGCACCAGTGTTTTCCTGCGGATTCCCTGTGAACAAATGATGTATTATATTATCTGTTCATTAAAGTAGTTGCATGTTCAATAATATGAGACTTTCTAATGTCTCGTGTTTTTTAAGCTCTTATTGAAAAATGTCTGTTCCTTGTAACCATACATAGTATTTGCTGTTGGTCAGGTCATTTTATTGTTTGGACCAAATCTAACCGTTTGTTAACCGGTTAATGGGGGTTGGTTAGGTGGCAGCAAAATGGACATATGTTTGCATCCCTAGTGTGCATGTGGGTGTGTTTTAACATTTCCCTCTTGTACGGATCAATAAAGTATTTTGCTTCTTCTGTGCTGCAGGTACGAGCTGAGCGAGTGGGGATGGAAGGAGAGAGAAAAGCGAGATGAGATGAACGACGAGAGAGCATGGTATCTCCTGGCCCGAGACACAGACTCCTCCCCCGTGGCCTTCTCTCACTTCCGATTCGATGTCGAGTGCGGGGAGGAGGTGCTATACTGGTAAGGGTTATCGTGGAGGGGTAAACTGGGTTATGCCCCGGGTAAACTGGGTTAGCTTTGATTGCATTCGTTTTGGAAGCGGGCTGCTTCCGGACGTGAGCCAGGTTCACTCTTTTAGCCAACGGGGAAGTCTACTCAAAACAAAAGTGATGTAGTTTAAGCAGGTGAAGTAATGAGTGGGATTCTGTGTTTTCACATGCAAACGTGATTGCTTTTAATAAAAATGCTTTATCTGCCTTCCCAATGAAAACTAGTTTGATAATTCAAACATATATTTAATGGAAAAGAGATATGTTTCTGAACGATGCGTCCTACTGCCTTGCCAACATGACCGAGCGGCACAGATTATTGTTCGATTTGAGAAGGGGAGCTCCTCGCTCACTGTCTGTTCACGTCACGGGCCATAGCACAGTACACTGCGGTTCAGTTTAATCAAACTCCCTCAATGTCACCTTTTATGGAAAATGGATCTGAATCTTAATTCTATGTCCTTGATTCATCGCATCGTCCCGCCTCGTAGACTTCTCCAAGTCCATTTGTGAAGGTCCGAGTGTAGGAACCTCAGATCTGCTGCACCGTTGAGTTGCACTACTATTGAAAGGGATTTTTGTGGAATGGTTTTATCATTGAGTGTTATTCTGGATGTTGATGCGTTGTTATTGTTGTGTGTTGTTTTTTGTAGTTATGAGGTCCAGTTGGAGAGCAGAATGAGGAGGAAAGGCCTGGGCAAGTTCCTCATCCAGATACTACAGCTCATTGCCAACAGGTACATATTATATATTAGTATACACTGAGTGTACAAAGTATTGATTGAGTTGCACCCTCCTTTTGCCCTCAGAACAGCCTCAATTAGTCGGGGCATGTACTCTTCAAGGTGTTAAAGGCGTTCCACAGGGATGCTGGCCCATGTTGACTCCAATGCTTTCCACAGTTTTCAAGTTGGCTGGATGTCCTTTGGGTGGTGGACCATTCTTGATACACATGAGAAACTGTTGAGTGTGAAAAACCCCAGCAGCTTTGCAGTTCTTGACACAAACCAGTGTGCCTGGCACCTACTACCATACCCTCATACCCTGGTACCTACTACCATACCCTGTCACCTACTACCATACCCTCATACCCTGGTACCTACTACCATACCCTGTCACCTACTACCATACCCTCATACCCTGGTACCTACTACCATACCCTGTCACCTACTACCATACCCTGTCACCTACTACCATACCCTGGTACCTACTACCATACCCTGTTCAAAAGCACTTAAATATTTCTGAATGGAAACACAATCATTGTCTTTTATTTATCTATTATTTTTTACTCTACTCTTTCTTAAAACTGTATTGTTGGTTAAGGGCTTGTAAGTAAGCATTTCACTGTAAGGTCTACACCTGATGTATTGTTGGTTAAGGGCTTGTTAGTAAGCATTTCACTGTAAGGTCTACACCTGTTGTATTGTTGGTTAAGGGCTTGTTAGTAAGCATTTCACTGTTAGGTCTACACCTGATGTATTGTTGGTTAAGGGCTTGTTAGTAAGCATTTCACTGTAAGGTCTACACCTGTTGAATTGTTGGTTAAGGGCTTGTTAGTAAGCATTTCACTAAGGTCTACACCTGTTGTATGTAAAATTTTATTTGATGTCTCAAGACTTAAAAAAACCTTCTTTAAACTGGTGCACTTCACAAAATAGATGGCATCATGAGGAAGGAAAAGTATGTGGATATATTGAAGCAACATCTCAAGACATCAGTCAGGAAGTTAAAGCTTGGTCGCAAATGGGTCTTCCAAATGGACAATGACCCCAAGCATACTTCCAAAGTTGTGGCAAAACGGCTTAATGACAACAAAGTCAAGGTATTGGAGTGGCCATCACAAAGCCCTGACCTCAATCCTTTAGAAAATGTGTGGGCAGAACTGAAAAAGTGTGTGCGAGCAAGGAGGCCTACAAACCTGACTCATTTACACCAGTTTTGTCAGGAGGAATGGTGAAAATTCACCCAACTTATTGTGGGAAGCTTGTGGAAGGCTACCCGAAACGTTTGACCCCAGTTAAACAATTTAAAGGCAATGCTACCAAATACTAATTGAGTGTATGTAAACTTCTGACCCACTGGGAATGTGATGAAAGAAATAAAAGCTGAAATAATTAATTCTCTCTACTATTATTATATTACATTCTTAAAATAGAGTGGTGATCCTAACTGACCTAGACAGGGAATTATTACTAGGATTAAATGTCAGGAATTGTGAAAAACTGAGTTTAAATGTATTTGGCTAAGGTGTATGTAAACTTCCGACTTCAACTGTAGATATATGGATGTGGATGAAAGAGTGTTTTAATGTCCTAGTTTCATATTTTGTTCTTCCATTTTAAAATAACATCAAATTGATCAGAAATACAGTGTAGACATTGTTAATGTTGTAAATGACTATTGTAGCTGGAAACGGCTGATTTTTTTTTTTTAATATATATATTTTTTTTATGGAATATCTACATAGGCATACAGATGCCCATTATCAGCAACCATCATTCCTGTGTTCCAATGGCACGTTGTGTTAGCTAATCCAAGTTTATCATTTTAAACGTCTAATTGATCATTAGAAAACCCTTTTGCAATGATGTTAGCACAGCTGAAAACTGAATAATAATGGTAACCTGGGTTAATCACAATGCAGTTTAATGCATATTCAATAGGAGTGGGTGCATGCATTAAATTATTGAGCTTGTTTTGGCTGATTTCATTGGGCCTAAAGATGACTATCAATAATAAGTGAATGAATAAAGGTTTGAAATCAACATATTTTACATTATGGTTTGCATTTCACAAATTAAGTACTAGGGTATCGAATTGATGTTAGCTTTAGCTGTCATTTAAGGAAAGTTATCCTACAAAGCCGAAAGCTACCGGTATCTTTTTCCATTCCATCTTTTTCCATTGTAAAGTGTTTTAACCTGTATGAACCATATTACTCTTAAGGAAAAGTTTTGTAGCCCGGACATTGAACTGTTAGCCGTTAGCCTGAGACCCTACAATAACAGCCATTGCTGTTATTGTTTACATCCCGCCCTCTGCTGACGCAAATGCAGCGTGTGACGTCATCCACTCTGTTATCGCGAGGTTACAGACAGCGCATCCCAGTGCTTTCTTTGCCATTTCGGGGGATTTTAACCATGCATCTCTCTCTTCAACGCTGCCCACGTTCAAACAGTTTGTGAAGTGCCCAACCAGGAATAATAAAACTCTGGACTTGTTATATGCTAATGTGAAGGATGCATACAACTCCACTGCACTCCCTCCCCTCGGTAGATCGGATCACAACCTTGTCCACCTCACCCCACTCTACAGGCCTATGGTCCAACAGCAGCCTGCAACCACCAGGACTATTAGGAGATGGTCCCCGGAGGTGAATGAGGCCCTACAGGATTGTTTTGAAACAACAGACTGGGATGTGCTCTGTGAGGCTCATGGGGAGGACATCGATGGACTCACTGACTGCATAACAGACTATATTAATTTTTGTGTAGACAACACTGTACCCACCAGGAAGGTACGCTGTTTCCCAAACAATAAACCCTGGGTCACCAGCGACCTGAAGGCCCTGCTGAATGAGAAGAAGAGGGCCTTCAAGGATAGGGACAAGGACAAATTGAAATGCGTCCAGAGGGAGCTGAAGTTGCAGATTGCTGAGGGGAAGAGAGTGTATAAGGAGAAGATGGAGGACAAGCTGAGGCAGAACCAGGTGAGAGAGGTGTGGAAGGGTATGAGAAATATCACTGGCTTCAAAAAGTCAAACAGTGGGCAGACGGAGGGGACCCAGGACAGAGCCAATGAGCTGAACCAATTTTTTAACAGGTTCGATACTGGCCCTGTCCACCTCCCCTCCAGCTCCCCAGACCACACACCCTCACGGCTGTCCCACCCCCACTTTGCTCACAGCACCTCTGCTGATACAATCAGTGACCCCACCTCCGCCCCTGCTCCCCCTGGACTGATCCTCAACACCCCCCTTCCCCCCACCTCCCCACCTTGGCTGGCTTTCACCACCAACCAAGTGAAGAGAGAGCTGGAGAGACTACATCAGTGGAAAGCGGCGGGCCTACTCTCACCTGGACAACGCAGGTTGCACTGTGAGGGTTATGTTTTTTGACTTCTCCAGTGCCTTCAATACCATTCAGCCCCTGCTACTGGGTGAGAAGATGAGGAGGATGGAAGCACCCTTAGTCTCCTGGGTCACGGACTACCTGACCGGTAGGCCACAATTTGTGCGACTACAGAGCTGTGTGTCAGAACGTGCAGTTAGCAACACAGGGGCCCCCCAGGGTACGGTACTGTCCCCCTTCCTGTTCACCCTCTACACCTCGGACTTCAGATATAACTCTGAAACATGCCACCTACAGAAGTTCTCGGATGACTCTGCTATTGTAGGGTGCATCAGGGGTGGGCAGGAGGAGGAGTACAGGAGCACAATCAGTGACTTTGTGTTGTGGTGTGAGCAGAACCACCTTCAGCTCAACATCAGCAAAACAAAGGAGATGGTGGTGGACTTCAGGAGAACCAAGGCACAACTGACTGCAGTCCCTATACAGGGGATGGATGTGGAAATGGTTGGGTCATACAAGTTCCTGGGAGTCCATATGGACAACAGGCTGGAATGGGCCGGTAACACCGGGGCCCTCTACAAAAAGGGCCAGAGCCGACTCTACTTTCTGAGGAGGCTCAGGTCCTTCAACGTGTGCAGTAAACTACTGCATACCTTCTACCAGTCTGTGGTGGCCAGTGCCATCTTTTTTGCAGTGGTGTGCTGGGGAGCAAACATCAAAGCCGGTGATGCTTCTCGGGTAAATAAGCTTATCAGGAAGGCTAGCTCTGTCCTGGGGATGAGCCTTGACACTCTAGAGGAAGTGGCGGAGAGACGGATCCTGGCCAAACTGCTGGCCATCATGGACAACATCACCCACCCTCTGCACGCTATGGTTATGACGCAGAGGAGCACCTTCAGTCACAGACTGATCCCACCACGGTGTGCCAGAGAGCGCTACAGGAGGTCCTTCCTGCCGGCGGCTATTAGACTATATAATGCCTCACCGGGGTGCCGTGCCGTCGGCAACATAGATCTGGAACTGTTGGGGTGCTAGGACCTAGTTTAACAATTATGCATCCATCCGTGAGTAACTCTGGTCCGTCAGCACTCATCCACTCAGGACCTATTTATTCATACAGGTCTGTATATACATACTCATGTACAGTTGTTATATTATATCACATGCAATATTGTAAGTAATTATTGGACTTAACCTACGTCGGCATTCACTCAGGAATGCATATTAGTATCCTGCCAGTTGCACCTTTTCTCATTGCTTTTAGTATATCGAATGTGCAATACGTGCAGTTGTCTGTAATTAAACCCTGCGCACTAAGGACTGTATTTTAAGGGAATTTCTATTATTACCCCAAATGATATCATACACACATTTAGCTATTAAAGTATCTCTTCCTGTCATTTACCTGTACAGTTTGTGTAAACATGCAAGTATTCACTTATCTGTAAATATAACTGTATACCTAACTGTACAGCTAATTTAACCATGCAAAATGTTCACTTACCTGTTTATTTACCCAGTCTGTCTATTAAGGAAACTATTATTACCCTCGTTCATATCATACGCATTTTTAGCTACTGAAGTATTTCTCTGCCATCGACCTGTATAGTATAGTTAACCATCCAACATCCACCAATGTATAGTGTACACATCCACCAATGTATAGTGTACACATCCACCAATGTATAGTGTACATATTCAGCCAACCACTCATACTATGCAATGTCTTTTTTATAGCTTTTATTTTTTTTGCACTCCAGATATCTTGTATTTCTATACTTTTTCATACTGCCGCTCTATGTATCATGTACCGTGTATCTGTCTTTTGTGTACTTTCGTTGTGGTATTTTGCACCTGCCCTGTGTTTTGTTGTAGCTGCTTGACAATGAAATTTCCCCCCCGGGGGATCAATAAAGTATCTATCCTATCTATCCTATCTATCCTATCTTGTTGTTGGAAGCTGTTTTTCATGTATTGAAACGGTACCGTGCAACACTACTAACATCTAGCTATCTGAACTATTCTACCACCCAGACCTATAGAAACTGGAACTTGACTCCGGTTATTTAAATCTCTTCCTTTGTGTCTCTGGTCTCTTTTTCCCCTCCCTCCCCTCCCCTCCCCACTCTCTCTCCTCTCTCCCCCCAGCACACAGATGAAGAAGGTGATGTTAACAGTATTCAAACACAACCACGGGGCATACCAGTTCTTCAGGGAAGCCTTACAGTGAGTCTCCATAGCTTTTCAACAGCTTCTCAGCATGTACAAACACTTATTATTATTATTATTATTATTATTATTATGTTCTTTAGAAATAGCTGTTGGCACAGTAACGTAATCGATCCACTCCTTCCACTCTCTCTCTCGCCTCTTTCTCTTTCTGTGCATCTCATCTTTCTCCCTCTTCCTCCCTCCTCCCCTCTCAATATCTTCCACTTCCCCCTCCTACCCTTTCAATATCTCCCTCTTCCTTCCCCTCTCTATCTCCTCTCTCCTACCCTCTCAATATCTCCCTCTTCCTCCCTCCTCCCCTCTCAATATCTCCCTCTTCCTCCCTCCTCCCCTCTCAATATCTCCCTCTTCCTCCCTCCTCCCCTCTCAATATCTCCCTCTTCCTCCCTCCTCCCCTCTCAATATCTCCCTCTTCCTCCCTCCTACCCCTCTCAATATCTCCCTCTTCCTCCCTCCTACCCCTCTCAATATCTCCCTCTTCCTCCCTCCTACCCCTCTCAATATCTCCCTCTTCCTCCCTCCTACCCCTCTCAATATCTCCCTCTTCCTCCCTCCTACCCCTCTCAATATCTCCCTCTTCCTCCCTCCTACCCCTCTCAATATCTCCCTCTTCCTCCCTCCTCCCCTCTCAATATCTCCCTCTTCCTCCCTCCTCCCCTCTCAATATTGCCCTCTTTCTCCCTCCTCCCCTCTCAGGTTTGAGATCGACGACACCTCCCCTAGTATGTCTGGTTGCTGCGGTGACGACTGCACCTATGAGATCCTGTCGCGGCGGACCAAACACGCGGAGGCCTCAGGTCACAGCCATGGGGGAGGGGGGAACTGTGGGGGCTGCTGCCACTGAGGGACATGCCCACTTCAGGTTCCTGTTTACCACTTCCTGGTCCCGCGCTATAAAACCTCTCCCACTTTCCTAATCATGAGTCATTACGGTTCCCCCCAACCCCCAATTTGACACCCCCTTTTAAGCCGCAAAACTGACAAACTCCCGACCCCCTCTTTTCTGTACTGTATCGCATGCCCTCCTCCATCTCTCCCCTCCATATTCCACCTCTTTCCGTTCCATACTATTTCAGTCTTTGACAAGTTAGGAATCTGCTTGTGGCCAGTCTGTCCACCACTCCTTCTCTTAAACAGCTTTCTTAACAGTCCCAAGGCTCCGTCTCAGTAATCCTAAAATGGGTACTATTATGGATAGAGCAGTGTATTGGCCAAGCATTCTGAATGGTAGATTAGGGTGGACGTTGGGACAGATCCCGACAAATGTATTTCTCTTAGTTTGATGAGGTCTTCTGTAGATACTTGCACCCCCTCTCTCTTTCTCCCTCGCTCACTCCTCATCGCAGAAATACACAGATCCTCTGGTCAGTCTCAGATGATCTTCTACATTTCTCTAAATGTAATTGGATGGCAGGAAGACCCAATGTTGCTATGTTAAGATCCCCTGGCTCCTCCCCTTCAGAAGTTTGCAATGTCAAGTCACAAAAACGTTTGTTTTTTTTCTAGATCTTTTCGATAGATCTCACCACCCGGACCATTTACGTCCTGAAATGGCACCCAATTCCCTTAACAGTCTTGACTACTACTTTTGACCAGGATCATCTGAGTACTATATAGAGGATAGTGTGCCAGTTGGGACGCACCCTGTGTTGCTGCCAGCCGTGTGGGCCTTGTTGCCATCTCTGTTTACATACAGAAACCTTCAGGGTATTGTAGTGACCTGGGTTGCCAGATGTCTATGCGATTGACCCTGTAACTGTTAAGGGTGCGTCGCAGAAACAGTGTTCAGTAGAAAGTAGTTTACTATAAAGGGACTAGGGTGCCATTTGGGACGCAGTGACTGGAAAGAAACTCAACAGATTGGCATCTCACCTAGGCTTACAAAAAGCAACGAAATAGTTAAGATATTTAATTTGTGTGTTGTATATACAGTGGGGAGAACAAGTATTTGATACACTGCCGATTTTGCAGGTTTTCCCACTTACAAAGCATGTAGAAGTCTGTAATTTTTTATCATAGGTACACTTCAACTGTGAGTGACGGTATCTAAAACAAAAATCCAGAAAATCACATTGTATGATTTTTAAGTAATTAATTTGCATTTTATTGCATGACATAAGTATTTGATACATCAGAAAAGCAGAGCTTAATATTTGGTACAGAAACCTTTGTTTGCAATTACAGAGACCATACGTTTCCTGTAGTTCTTGACCAGGTTTGCACACACTGCAGCAGGGATTTTGGCCCACTCCTCCATACAGATCCTTCAGGTTTCGGGGCTGTCGCTGGGCAATACGGACTTTCAGCTCCCTCCAAAGATTTTCTATTGGGTTCAGGTCTGGAGACTGGCTAGGCCACTCCAGGACCTTGAGATGCTTCTTACGGAGCCACTCCTTAATTGCCCTGGCTGTGTGTTTCGGGTCGTTGTCATGCTGGAAGACCCAGCCACGACCCATCTTCAATGCTCTTACTGAGGGAAGGAGGTTGTTGGCCAAGATCTCGCGATACATGGCCCCATCCATCCTCCCCTCAATACGGTGCAGTCATCCTGTCCCCTTTGCAGAAAGGCATCCCCCAAGAATGATGTTTCCACCTCCATGCTTCAAGGTTGCGATGGTGTTCTTGGGGTTGTACTCATCCTTCTTCTTCCTCCAAACACGGCGAGTGGAGTTTAGACCAAAAAGCTCTATTTTTGTCTCATCAGACCACATGACCTTCTCCCATTCCTCCTCTGGATCATCCAGATGGTCATTGGCAAACTTCAGACGGGCCTGGACATGCGCTGGCTTGAGCAGGGGGACCTTGTGTGCGCTGCAGGATTTTAATCCATGACGGCGTAGTGTGTTACTAATGGTTTTCTTTGAGACTGTGGTCCCAGCTCTCTTCAGGTCATTGACCAGGTCCTGCCGTGTAGTTCTGGGCTGATCCCTCACCTTCCTCATGATCATCGATGCCCCACGAGGTGAGATCTTGCATGGTTCCCCAGACTGAGGGAGATTGACCGTCATCTTGAACTTCTTCCATTTTCTAATAATTGCGCCAACAGTTGTTGCCTTCTCTCCAAGCTGCTTGCCTATTGTCCTGTAGCCCATCCCAGCCTTGTGCAGGTCTACAATTTTATCCCTGATGTCCTTACACAGCTCTCTGGTCTTGGCCATTGTGGAGAGGTTGGAGTCTGTTTGATTGAGTGTGTGGACAGGTGTCTTTTATACAGGTAACGAGTTCAAACAGGTGCAGTTAATACAGGTAATGAGTGGAGAACAGGAGGGCTTCTTAAAGAAAAACTAACAGGTCTGTGAGAGCCGGAATTCTTACTTGTTGGTAGGTGATCAAATACTTATGTCATGCAATAAAATGCAAATTAATTATTTAAAAATCATACAATGTGATTTTCTGGATTTTTGTTTTAGATTCCGTCTCTCACAGTTGAAGTGTACCTATGATAAAAATTACAGACATCTACATGCTTTGTAAGTAGGAAAACCTGCAAAATCGGCAGTGTATCAAATACTTGTTCTCCCCACTGTAGATTAGCTGTTTTAAGTACTCTCTCACATTCCCCCCCCCCCTTATTTTCCAACCCGATAATATCATATACAGTTGAAGTCTGAAGTTTACATACACCTTAGCCAAATACATTTAAACTCAGTTTTTCACAATTCCTGACATTTCATTCCTCCTGACAGAACTGGTGTAACTGAGTCAGGTTTGTAGGCCTCCTTGCTCGCACACGCTTTTTCAGTTCTTCCCACAAATTTTCTGTAGGATTGAGGTCAGGGCTTTGTGATGGCAACTCCAATACCTTGACTTTGTTGTCCTTAAGCCATTTTGCCACAACTTTGGAAGTATGCTTGGGGTCATTGTCCATTTGGAAGACCCATTTGCAACCAAGCTTTAACTTCCTGACTGATGTCTTGAGATGTTGCTTCAATATATCCACATCATTTTCCTTCCTCATGATGCCATCTATTTTGTTAAGTGCACCAGTCCCTCCTGCAGCAAAGCACCCCAACAACATGATGCTGCCACCCCCGTGCTTCACGGTTGGGATGGTGTTCTTCGGCTTGCAAGCCTCCCCCTTTTTCCTCCAAACATAACGATGGTCATTATGGCCAAATAGTTCTATTTTTGTTTCATCAGACCAGAGGACATTTCTCCAAAAAGTACGATCTTTGTCCCCATGTGCAGTTGCAAACCGTAGTCTGGCTTTTTAATGGCGGTTTTGGAGCAGTGGCTTCTTGTTTCCTGAGCGGCCTTTCATGATATAGGACTCGTTTTACTGTGGATATAGATACTTTTGTACCTGTTTCCTCCAGCATCTTCACAAGGTCCTTTGCTGTTGTTCTGGGATTGATTTGAACTTTCGCACCAACGTCTACAATTGTTTTCTGAGGTCTTGGCTGATTTAATTTTTTTAATTTTTATTTTCCCATGATATAGAGCAAAGAGGAACTGAGTTTGAAGGTAGACCCTGAAATATATCCACAAGTACACCTCCTAATTGACTCAAATGATATAAATTTAGCCTACCAGAATGCTTCTAAAGCCACAACATCATTTTCTGGAATTTTCCAAAGCTGTTTAAAGGCACAGTCAATTGAGTGTATGTAAACTTCTGACCCACTGGATTTGTGATATAGTGAATTTTAAGTTAAATATTCTGTCTGTAAACAATTGTTGGAAGAATTACTTGTGTCATGCACAAAGTAAATGTCCTAACCGACTTGCCAAAACTATAGTTTGTTAACATGAAATCTGTGGAGTGTTTGAATAATGAGTTTTAATGACTTCAACCTAAGTGTATGTAAACTTCCGACTTCAACTGCATCTGTCTCCGGTTCAAATCCCAACTGACACTCCACGTGTTTCTTAGCAAGCATGTTATGGTCCAATAGTTTGGGCTAAGAAGACAAATCACCTCTAACCACAGATCTAGGATCAGATTTCCCAACCCCAAATCTTAACCCTTAATCAATAGGGGCTTGTTTCCCGGACAAAGATTAGCCTAATACTAGTCATGGAATAAATTATTTTAATTGCAATTATCCATTGACAATTCATTTTTTGTCTGGTAAACAGGCCCATGGTGGGTTAAAAATAACATTAGACCCAAGATCACTGGTTAGGGCATAACAATTATAGAACGGTCTTCCCCAGTCATGTCAATTGGTGCGTTCCCCTTCTAGAAATCCAATTTCTATAGTTTAGGGGCAACTCTGTTGGGCTGCCGTGGGGAGTAGGATGAAGTTACCTGTAGACCGATTCAAGGTCAGTTTTGAGTTTCTCCCTCTAATGGTTGGGTTTGGGTGGAGGGAATCTAGACCTGTGTCTATAGGTAGCTTCTGGCTTTGGTTGGGGTTTGTGCTGTAGGGAGTGGTGGGGACCAGTTTTGTTTAAATTAAAAATCTTTTAGTTTAGGGAATAAACTTTAAATTTTACAATTTTTTTATCAACATCAGACACATTCTTTTATTATGGCCTGTTGGATATCCTCATGTTGAACTTGTTTTTTAAAATGTGTTTCTGTCAATCCCTCTACCCTTGTCTCGGTCTCTTTCTCTTTCACTGTGTATATAATCTGTTACAGATCTATTGGTTTTGTTTTTATTTGCCTTTTACTGGTAAAACACTTGTTTTGGTTTAAAGATGACAGTTAAACTCAATGTTTGATAGTGAGGTGTTCTGTCTTGTGATTGATTGATTGAATTGACAAAGATGAAAAAAACTCAACTGTCATTTTTGCCTTGTCAGTGTTTTATTTGTATGTTACAAATAAAGGAAACTTCTTTGACTTCTATCAAGTTGTCCATATTTTTTATATTTTATTCCGATGTAGGTATGTACGTCTAGTCATCGATCCATTTTTCAGTCACAGATTAATTAGAATTTCTTACGCAGTTCTCTGAAATGCAGAGTGGAGCCGGAACCTTTCTTCATCCTTTACTTCACACAGCCAGTTGAATATAACATTACATGTGATAAGAAAGCATCCAACGGGAAGGTGTGATTACTGCCTGGAGACGGTGACAGTGGAGCATGTACTGATACAGTGTGGCAGTATGAGAGGAAAAGAGATTGGTTATGAGGGAGAAGGTGATACAGGAATTGAGTTTAAAGAGCATACGGAGGAGAAGAACATCATTCGATTCAGTGAAATATTTTATATTTTTTAAGACAAACTGGGCTGGCAGGTTGGATTTACAATAGTTTCTCCCTGTCTCTGGCCCACACTCCAGTACAGTAGGTGGCGGTAATGCACCATAATCTGGGATGCAATCTAGTCACCTTTCGGCGAAATTAGCCGTTTTGAATCCAAAATAGGTGACCTACGTGATTCGTGTAGATCCGTTGAGAAAAGTTTGGGGGGGGGCGGTGACTTTGGATCACTACTGTCTGTAAGCGAATAAGTGATGCACTTTTGGACCAATACTGGCTGTATCCAAGGCTTATCCAATCGTTCAAATAACAACAGAATGGTGCACGCGACTGAAGAGAGAAGTTCTATACAATTTGCTAGTTACAGCATACAGGGTTCTCTCTGGAAAAGGCGTGTGCTCTACAGCAGAGAGTAGAAAGGCAGTTACAGCACCGCGTCCCCTGAACGATAACGAAGAGGTAGGCGAGAAGCCTGACCACGGAGACGGGGGTGAAAAGGTGATGGAGCGTACTTAACGAGCTGTAACCAGAAAAACAACTGGCATTTAGAAAGTTTGAGGTGAAGGAGAAAGTGTGGTGGAACAAGTATTATTAGCTTTAAGTATCTTGCTAGCTGGATCAAATTCTCCGTTAGCTAGCCAGATAACGTTAATTGTTGAGCAACATTAGCCAACTTAACGGATCAAATAATTGAGTGTATGGTGTGAAAATTAGCTGGCTAATAAAGTCAGACAGCTAACATTAGCTAGCTAACGTTACAACATCAGATGAGCTAATGTTAGTAACCTAACCAATTCCCTATAGTAGTATTAACTGGTAACGTTATACTACTCCTTGCCGTTCCTCAAGTAATAACGCGTTAGTTGCTTACTGGACCCTGACAATCTGTGAAATGTTAACTAGCTAACGAACGAACTAATATCTGTGAACTCTACAGTATGTGGTTAATTTTTAGAATGAGAGAATTAGGTGAAAATGAATGGTGAAAATGCTTTTTAAACACGTGGATTCAGGGATCAAGTGTAGCTGGAGCTGAGCCAGGCTTAAGCTGGATGCCACTATAGAGGTCAAAGGAACACCACACACTTTCCCTCTTTCTCACCTTTTCAATACAGTGGATAAAAAGGGGTATGCCAGGTGTACTCTGCCTGAAAGAGATCAATTATGCCAACAAAGGGTATCATGCTCTGCTGACACATTGTAGAACAGATGTCCACAGTCAATGTAAAAGGTGATAATGTGCAGTATAGCCCAAATATATTGCTTTTGTTGTGTTGAACATGACAGTAACACTTGTGTGAGTGATTGTAATCTGTGCTTCGGCTTGACATTCTTCTGCAAATATTTTACTTTTAAACTCTGACAAAACAGAGATGCTAGTTCTAGGTCCCAAGAAACAAATAGATCTGCTTTTGGATCTGAGAATTAATCTTGATGGTTGTACAGTCGTCCACCAAAAAACTGAAGGACCTCGTCTTTACTCTGGACCCTGATCTCTCTTTTGACGAACATATCAAGAATATTTAAAGGACAGCTTTTTTCCATCTTCGTAACATTGCAAAAATCTGAAACTTTTTGTCCAAAAATTATGCAGAAAAACGAATCCATGCTTTTGTCTCTTTTAGATTAGATTACTGCAATGCTCTACTCTCCGGATACCCGGATAAAGCACTAAATAAACTTCAGTTAGTGCTAAACACGGCTGCTAGAATCTTGACTGGAACCAAAAAATACACTGGCTAAGGCTGATTTCAAGGTTTTACTGCTAACCTACAAAGCATTACATGGGCTTGCTCCTACCTATCTCTCCGATTTAGTCCTGCCGTATATGCCTACACATACGCTACGGTCACAAGACGCAGGCCTCCTAATTGTCCCTAGAATTTCTAAGCAAACAGCTGGAGGCAGGGCTTTCTCCTATAGCGCTCCATTTTTATGGAATGGTCTGCCTATCCATGTGAGAGATGCAGACTCCTTCTCGACCTTTAAGTCTTTACTGAAGACTCATCTCTTCAGTATGTCATATGATTGAGTGTAGTCTGGCCCAGGGGTGCAAGGGTGAACGGCAAGGCTCTGGAGCGACGAACCTCCCTCGCTGTCTCTGCCTGGCCGGCTCCCCTATCTCCACTGGGATTCTCTGCCTCTGACCCTATTACGGGGGCTGAGTCACTGGCTTACTGGTGCTTGCCATGCCATCCCTAGGAGGGGTGCGTCACTTCCTGTCCGGTTTGTCGCCCCCACGGGCTTGTGCAGTGGAGGTGATCTTCGTGGGCTATACTCAGCCTTGTCTCAGGGTAGTAAGTTGGTGGTTGTTGATATCCCTCTATTGGTGTAGGGGCTGTGCTTTGGCAGAGTGGGTGGGGTTATATCCTGTCTGGTTGGCCCTGTCCAGGGGTATTTTCGGACGGGGCCACAGTGTCTCGTGTATCTATGCTGCAATAGTCTATGTGCCGCAGGGCTAGGGTCAGTTTGTTAAATCTGATGTTATTATCCGGTGTCCTGTGTGAATTTAAGTATGCTTCCTCTAATTCTCTCTCTCTCCCACTCTCCCTCCCCTCCCGGAGGACCTGAGCCCTAGGTCCATGCTTCAGGACTACCTGCCCTGATGACTCCTAGCTGTCCCCAGTCCACCTGGTCGTGCTGCTGCACCAGTTTCAACTCTTCTGCCTGCGGTTATGGAACCCTGACTTGTTCATCGGACGTGCCACCTTGTCCCAGACCTGCTGTTTTCAACTCTCTCTCTCTACCGCACCTTCTATTTCATCATCTATATGAAAAGCCAAGTGACATTCACTCCTGATGTACTTACCTGTTGCAACCTCTACAAGCACTATGATTATTATTTTACCCTGCTGGTTATCTATGAACGTTTGAACATCTTTGAGAAAGATCTGGCCTTAATGGCCTTGAATTGTTATAATCTCCACCCGGCACAGCCAGAAGAGGACTGGCCACCCCTCAGAGCCTGGTTGCTCTCTAGGTTTCTTCCTAGGTTTTTGCCTTTCTAGGGAGTTTTTCCTAGCCACCGTGCTTCTACATCTGTATTGCTTGCTGTTTGGGGTTTTAGACTGGGTTTCTGTATAGCACGTTGTGACATTGGCTGATGTAAAAAGGGCTTTATAAATAAAATGGATTGATTGATTGAGGGGGGATTATTACATTTTGTTACGGCCGCTAGGATACAGGACCCGAGGCACAGAGCTGGAGTGAGAATACATTCCTTTGTTACGGTAAATAATCCAAAAACCCGAACAAAGGAGAGACAGCGGCCATGAACCTTCGTGCAACAAAACCCAAGGAACACACACAAGAATCCACACCCACAGGTAGAAACAACTGAGCATAAATAGAATCTCCAATTAGAGACAACTCAAGACAGCTGCCTCTAATTGGGGATAAGACCAACAGAAAATAAACACCCAGAACTATTGTCAGGTCCTGACTGTGGCCATCCAACTCCCACTAGGGGGAGCCAGAGACCTGGCCTCAGTCAGGGCCTGACATTTTTATGCTCGGTGAACGTTATTTTTGCATGTCGCCTTGTGCACTTGATCGATGTCGTCCTCATCCGGCCAATATAATATAGTTAAAATAGAATGTTTGTTTCCTCAAGTGTAATATTTAGATGTGTGAGGTCACAAGCATTCTATTATAAAGGCTGTCATGGCTAACTGCAATATTAGTGTATTGTAGACTTGAGTGTCATTTGCAGTACAGTCTAAGCAACAAATAGCATTGGATTGGATAAGGGGTCTGGATACTTGGATGACAACCGCTGATAAACCCCACAGAAGATGTTTTACCAGAGAATCCACAGATGATCCATTGTATTGACCAGATACTCATTTGAACGATCTAACAATGAGTATCTCAAACCGTGCAACAACGGGCTACCAACATATTCAAATAATGATTTACATTTTCATTAAAAACGTTATTTTGATGAATTTATTCATACTATTTAATCCTTCCACAAGATATAGTCCCGACACAAATCTAGGGTCGCTACCCACGGCGGCTGGTCGTTCCATCGGTTTGGTTGCTAGAAACGCGACCCAGCCGCGTTTTTTATTTATTTCACCTTTATTTAACCAGGTAGGTCAGTTGAGAACAAGTTCTCATTTGCAACTGCGACCTGGCCTAGACAAAGCAAAGCAGTGCGACAAAAACAAACACAGAGTTACACAGTAAACAAACATAGTCAAAAACACAATAGAAAATCTATATACAGAGTGCAAAATGTAGTGCATCTATGGACGGCAGTCGTTCGTTCTAAATGTTCTATCTAGCCAACAACGGCTAACTTAGTCACGTCAAAAAGTGCTGCCAGAATAACAGCAAAGTAGCTGCATTTGCATTTGTTTAAGCTGTTTTGTAGAGACATTTATTTGAATATATCCATAACAACGAGCTGATGATGCACGTGGTCACCTGGTATAGAACGTGCTCACTCGTCAGGACCCTGTTGTTCAGAGGAGCTAGCCAACAACACAGCTAACACAATCACTTCAAACTGAAGGTGGAAAGACTGCAAACTAGCTGTACTTCATTATGTTTAAAACATTTTAAATGTACATTTCTTTGTATACAGTATGTCCATAAAAATTATGCCAGCTGATTTCGACCGGCTGAGAAACGCTGCCCGTCTGTCTGTCTCGTCCCGACACGTTCATTACTACAGTTGGAGATCGAATTTGATAATTCGGTAACTTGTGGAATAGACACAGGCTGGATTTCGTTTTTAACAAATCAGTATTCAAGATTATTGTTGTATAATAATGTAGGCGTAGATATCTCCAATCCTAAAATGATATGGAGCATACATAAAATAAACACGTAATTACAATTGATTTACATTGGGGATCATTTCTGTGTGTGTGTGACAGAGAGAAAGAGCGTGTGTGTGTGCATGTTGTGTTTTCTTTTTCCTTGTTAGCCACCATCTCTGCGTTGTCAGTCTTGATAGGCCCAGTGTATGCATTTCTGGGTGAGGCTTTCAGGCAGTGGTGGAGTGCATGGCAGATCGGAAAGAGAGATACACAGAAGTATCCAGCTCAACAAATGGCTGTACTATTTTATGATCTCCACCAGCACAGCCAGAAGACTGGCCACCCCTCAGAGCCTGGCTCATCTCTAGGTTTCTTCCAAGGGATTTCTAGCCACTGTGCTTCTACATCTGCATTGCTTGCTGTTTGGGCTTTTAGGCTGGGTATTTAGATAAGCACAACTGCTGATGTAAAAGGGTCTTAATCAAATACATTTGATTGATTGCATATACATGCTTCTATTCATGTCAGTAACTCTAAATCTAAATGATCTTACATTTCCTCAATAGGAAGTTGTATCGTAAGCCACACTTTCTCCTGGTCTTTCCTGCTGGGGACGCGATAGATGGGATGCGATTGATCCCAAATTATTACAACCACTAGCATAAAAAAAACTTGTTTTAAGCAATGAGGCTGACGCAACAGATCAGAACGTTTAGCTTAAAATGTTGATAAACTATTAGGCTATTTCTCCACATTATAAACGCAGTAATGCTTACACGGCAGTAGGCTATAAGTGTGAATGTACCATTAGCAGGAAAACACCATTATCAAAGTGACCGCAAATGTGATTATGCAGGTAATGCTTTTACTATAAAAGGTGCATTTGTATGGTTAACATTATCTTCCCCAAACTTGAAACTCATGCGCTGCGTTTTGTATGCCAGTTAGGCTCTACACCTGTTGTAAAGCAAATGAATGTTCTTCATTTTAAGAAGTTTTTTTGGCCACTTTAACTTTGGGCGTGGCTACATGAGGCGTAGGACTATGATTTGAAAAATGCTATTTTCTTGCCTTATTCTGGGCATCGTACACAAGTGATAATATATCATTCACAAGTGATAGGCTAATATTGTCACCCATCAGACTATTTTTTATTTAATCTTGTCTTTACATCTACTAAATAATATGTGTGAAATTAGTTTTGATTTAGAATGGACCATTATCATGCACCTGTCTCGAAACGGGCAGGGGGAAAAAAATACGTGTCATCTCTGCAGTTAAATAGCGAATGGAGGACGCTTTTCCCATGGTTCCTTTTCACACCTGTTGTAAAGAGAAGCAATGTGCTTGATATTAGGAACGTTTGGATCCGCCGAAATGAGAAAACATAGTGTTGTTTTGCTGTATTCTCATTTCGCTTTGTTCAGTGTGTGATTTGTCTCAATCTCTGAAACACAACGTTGAGACTGATGTCACCGCTCATGTTTCAAACGTTGGGAATGCCTTGCAGCACTTGCTGTATTGCATTTCGAAATACCTCGGTAGCTGGATTTATGCCAAAGTTCAGTCTGGTGTATCTCCAGAGGCCAGTATGTGTAGTGAAGGTTGTGATATACCTTGAGGCTGGATGTAACTCAATCCAGCATTAAGATGTAGCTTGGAGAACACCACTGCTCCATTCAGATCGTGGACGAGGTCATCAACCGTTGGTGTGATGTGTCGTTCACGTTGTATTGCTGTGTTCGGAAGGCGCATGTCGACACAGACACAAGCTTTATCGTTTTTTTCCGATGATGTCTTGGCTTTGTAGTGTATCAAGCGTGTTTAACTTTTTCTCTCATGTGAAAAGGAATCCTCCTGTGTGGTTGTACTGCTGGTTGCACTGTGCCGTCAATGTGCAGCCTCACTTGAAAGTCTTTGAGTTTCCCAATGCCTTAGAAGAGGTCCTGGTATTAATGGTAAGCTGGCTTATGAATGAACCATCAGCTGGTTCACTTGGAGTGGAGAGAGAGTTGATTATTTTTCAGAAGTTCAAGGTCTGTTGCTGTCTGACAGCTAAGTAGTGAGCCAGAGTCACCTTTGAGTATTATCCACCATCTTAGTATTGGAGCGGACTGGTGCTGTGAATTTTCCTCCCAGTGGAAGTGGTTCGGATGAGCCATATGCAAATGTGTTTGCCTTAGCCTATTTTAATTCAAAGCTGGGCTTTAACTTTTCATATGTGACATTATCAACAATGTTAACGCTTGCTCCTGAATCAACCATAACGTCCAGAGTTGTGTTCATAATGGTGACTTGGATGTGTTGTTGCGACGGTTTCAAAGCTTGGTGAGGTGTCTTGTTTATTTGTGTATTTTTCCCATCCTTTATGTCTCTGGAGTTGGAGTGATCTACTGCATTTATTAAAGTCCAAAGTTATTATTGTGATTTTGATCACAATGGCATCCTCCATGCCGGCAGCTCGTTTATCCGACATCTCTTGTGCCCTGTCTGTATCAAGTAGTTGTTGGAGAGCCATTGAGCCATCATTTAGCGCCATCCGGCGGAGGCGTGCCGAACTGCAGCTTGGTATTATCTGTGACTTGATTTCTTTATCAAAACTCGCATTTGGATGCTAATTGCCTCAATCTTGTGTGGTAAGCATCCAATGTTTCGTTTTCATTTTGTCTTGTTTGTCTGAAAACATAGGTTTCATATTCTGTGTTGACTTTTATCCATTGAGCTTGGATACGGTTGTATCATAGCCATCAGCTCCTCCGGCATCTTGCAGTGGGTCAAATATATCGTACACATCCGACCCTGCATAGGGTAACAGTAATGCCCTTTTTCTGTGTGTTATCCGCAATGTCTAATGCCACTAGACAATTGCTGAATCTGTTGATCCATTTTTTCCACCTCGAGCCGATTGAACTGGGTTCTGTGTGTGCACATCAAACATTGGAAAGTTTGGTAAACTAGCCAACGTGGTATTGTACTGTAAAGTACGACGTTAACTAGCTGATTCCGACGTTAGCTAGGCTGTTGGCGCTATCTGCATTTACTCACATAGGCGCATAGTTCGTCTTGTAAATTGTATTCTTCTCTTGTGCGTTTCACTTGTCGCCAATTGTAACGTCCCACTGTTAAGATAGCGTATGTTTATAAGAACTGAGGTCGGGGCGTTCGTGTACTTTAGTTTAATTTTACTCAAAAGTATGCTGGCATTGCATGGTTCACATGGCATATCACTCCCACTGTCTGGCTACAGTAAAACATAGAACTGGAATCCCACAAGACGAATACACAGACTGGATTGTGGCATAATGTTCACTACATTATACTTAATATTAGGACTGTTGAGAAATGAATATAGTAAGCCTAGCCTATAGAAAGTTGATAGGATCCTCCTCTTTTTAGTAGAGGCCATCAATCTGTTTTCTCACACAATTGCATAGCCTATTGAAATGTTCACAACATGAGCTCATGGGCTGTCATGAAGTGTTTGATTTAGATTTTCAATTAGATTTGAATTGATGTCAGAGTGATTAGAGGGACAATAGAGTGCTGAGTACCAGGAAGTTAGCAAGTTTGGCAGACTACTAATGAACATCAGCAGCATCAGAGATAGAGAAGACTAATTACTGTGACTAAATGGTCAAGTGGAATTCGACTGCCATCATGACTCGTGACTGCCGGTGTGGCTGTAATACGGTCACCACAACAGCCCTAGTCCCTACCATGGATAGTATTGGGTGTTCCATTTTTCAACTCCTCTATGGGAACTTTGATTTATTTAGAATAGCCATGGAGTAGTCTTGGTGTCTCGGTCCAGTTGGTTATAAATATACAGTTTATCGACTACGAGATCTACACGTTTCCCTTTAAGTGTATTCACCTTGAAGAGTGGGTACAGAACTTTGCACCGTTCTGCCGTTGCCTTCGGGAACTGCTCATCTATTCCTATTTTCGTGCCAGCGAGTCTTTTGCCCAGGCTTTTAACCATTTTATCTTTAAAGAATGCACATTTGGCAACGATTGGACGCTCGTATCGCTGTCCTCTCAGTCTGAAAAAGGTGTACACTTTCGAGTTAGATTTCGTCAACAGTATCCTCTGGGATCTGTAGTGCTTTAAGAAGGAATTCTTCCACACTTTCAGGATCTTCACCCTCAATTTCCTTAATACCGATACCAGATTTTCACGCATATATCTAGTCTGTATTCCAAGGCTTCTCTCAGAAACATGTTCTCCTTTTTAAGTTCTTAAACGTCCATTTCAATAGTATTGACCTTTTAGCTTATTTGTTTCTTTCTCCATTGTCGCAGCTTTTCCGTCACTAATTTCGAGGCCAACCTTCATCTCCTTTATTTATATACTAACAAGTTCAAGTACGCCCAATTTGATAATTTATTGATTTTAGTAGGTCGGTTTCCACTCTTACCGTACCAGGTGGTGAAAAGCATAAATCATTGGTGTCTGATGAAGAATCTTGTAGTTTTCTCTTGGAGTTTGGTTCTCAAATTTTCCCTGGTTCCTTTGACATGTTTTGGCCTTATCTGCATTTGTAATATTTATCAATACATTTCTCTAGACAAGACACTTTTTTTTTGTGGTTATTATCCAGCTTGACTGCTATTTCCCACAAGTAAATAGTGTACTGTAGTGCTACTATTTAGTCAGTTTTAGAGATATTGAATGTTGCAATTTCTCATGAGGCATTCTGCACCGCCACCTTCAGTCCGCCATCTCTCCACAATAAGTGTTTTCAACAGTGCTACATATTAGTTTCTAGTGCACAAAATGTGCTTAACAATTTGCTAGAATTCATATACAGTTGAAGTCTGAAGTTTACATACACCTGAGCCAAATACATTTAAACTCAGTTTTTCACAATTCCTGACATTTAATCCTAGTAAAAATCCCTTGGTGTTTATACTTGCATACTATTGTTTGTACAGATGAACGTGGTACCTTCAGGCATTTTGTAAATTGCTCCCAAGGATGAACCAGACTTGTGGAGGTCTACCATTTTTTTTCTGAGGTCTTGGCTGATTTCTTTTGATTTTCCCATGATGTCGAGCAAAGAGGAACTGAGTTTGAATGCAGACCTTGAAATACATCCACAGGTACACCTCCAATTGACTCAAATTATGTCAATTAGTTTATCAGAAGCTTCTAAAGCCATGACATACTTTTCTGGAATTTTCCAAGCTGTTTAAAGGCACAGTCAACTTAGTGTATGTACACTTCTGACCCACTGGAATTGTGATATAGTGAATTATAAGTGAAATAATCTGTCTGTAAACAATTGTTGGAAGAATTGCTTGTGTCATACACAAAGTAGATGTCATAACTGACTTGCCAAAACTATAGTTTGAAATCTATAGAAATCTGTGGAGTGGTTGAAAAATGAGTTCAACCTAAGTGTATATAAACTTCCGACTTCAACTGTAGGCCCAATATAGGCTGTATCTCACAGAATAAAAAAAAATGTATTTTCTGTATTCATTGTTTTTTTTAAAATGTTGTATTTATTTCGATTTGTCAGGGGGTGCTGCAGCACCCTCAACACCCCTACTTCCAGTGTCTATGCACGTAACTATAAAGCTTCACTCCACATTTCATTCTAAATGCCTACTGCTTCGCAAAATAAATATAAATTCAGCTATAAAAAATAATGTTTCTTTGTAGGACAAGGATTATCCTGACTTTCAAGAATGCCTGAATTGCTTCGCCTTGCTTTTTCTGGTTGGCTGACAAGTTTCACCATCCAATCAAGTTGTAGAAAAATCTCAAGGATGATCAATGGAAACAGGATGCACCTGAGCTCAATTTAGATTCTCATAGCGAAGAGTCTGAATACTTATGTACATCAGGTATCCATTTATAATGTTTCATCCATTTGCAACAAAACTGTTTTCGTTTTGTCGCTATATTGTGTGTAGATTGATGAAAACGTAACGTACCAGAATGTAGAAAAAGTCAAGAGGTCTGAATACTTTTCCGAACGCACTGTGTGTTGTGTGGTCCTCCCACTATGACTTGGGATGCAGTTGATTAGGCTACAGATGAAATAAATGGTGATTAAATTTCACAGTGATGAGCTTGATGCTCCTTTCCAATAAATATAGAGGGTCTTATTCTTGTGACATGATGATCGATGCTTGGCTGCCGTTTGACAAATGTCCATAATAATCTCATCACTGTATTTGCGAGCTAGAGCACACTTGCCAAGACCAGGCACATTCGCTATATAAAGCAACCAGGGTTGGGTAGGTTACTTTCTAAATGTAATCCGTTACAGTTACTGGTTACCTGTCCAAAATTGTAATCAGTAATGTAACTTCTGGTTTAACCAAACTCAGTTACTGTTAGATTACTTTCCCCTTAAGAGCCATTAGAAGAAGACAAACTGTATGTTACCAATTGAACTATTGCACGATCGCTTTCTACTACATATAATAATAAGGTTAAATTATATATTTACACTAAAAACCAAAGTCTATCAGAATTCCAGTCATTCCAATAAATGTTATACCGCTTGATCTTCAAGAATAGGACTTGGAAATATGAAAGTATAGATTAGCCAAATAGTTTTACTTGAGCATGACCTCAAAACTAAGGACTTATTATCCAGCCCTACTCTGTTGTTTATGATGTTGTTGTCATGGAGGACTGATTGGGTTCATTGATTCCAGTTGAAGAATAAATGCTGCTCTCATGGAATGGCATGCTTTGCCAAGAGTGTGCAAAGC
Organism: Thymallus thymallus; assembly: GCA_023634145.1. Taxonomy (NCBI): domain Eukaryota; kingdom Metazoa; phylum Chordata; class Actinopteri; order Salmoniformes; family Salmonidae; genus Thymallus; species Thymallus thymallus. The sequence continues at coordinate 3,876,465 of CM042422.1, forward strand.
TGTCATCAAGGCAACGGGTGGCTACTTTGAAGAATCTAAAATATATTTTGATTTGTTTAACACTTTTTTGGTTACTACATTATCCCATATGTGTTATTTCATAGTTCTGATGTCTTCACTATTATTCTACAATGTAGAAAATAGTAAAAATAAAGAAAAACCCTTGAATGAAATGCGTGTGTCCAAACTTTAAGTCTATCAAAAGTGTGCGAGTTTGATCATGTGTCCATTAGGCCTATGGATTTATTATTATTATTATTTTAAATCAGCATGAATTAGATTGAGTAATAAAAGCCCCACTTTTATTCCATAGACTGGGATCCTCACTATGCAGCTGTTGCAAGAGCGCATTTTCACTGGTTGTCCACTGGTTTGAAAAACAATGATTGATAGGCAGCTTGAACTTCTTTAATTCAACCATTATTGGGTTCAAATACACATTTAGATTTGTGAACAGCCATCCACAACAACCACAATCCGTAAGGCGCAAATAGCTAAATGAGACAGCAGCAGTGTGATTCACATCAATGCTCTATGTAGATATCAATAATAAGTGATATCAGTATCGCCGTAGACTACACCACTGCTGTCATCCTTACCTCCAAGCGTTTATTCAAGTTGGATAATCTTTGGATGCCGACAGCAGTCACCCCATTGTAAGACATAGCTTGGACTGTAGCCTATAAAAGTATATTCCTGCTTCAGACTTCCTCAGGTGGAACAAACTTAAATCTGCGCCTTTTTTCAATGCTGAATTGAATGTCATTGAGAAACAGAAGTGTCAAAGATGTTTTTCCGCCAACATCCTTTCTGAATTTTTAAGTAATCCTCAAAGTAATCATCTAGTTTTTTTCAAAATTATCTGTAATCTGATTACAATATTTTAGCTGGTAACGTAGCGGATTACAGTTACCCTTTATTTGTAATCCCTTACATGTAATCTGTTACTCCCAAACCCCGAAAGCAACATTTGTTGTGACAATGCCATCAGTGGAGTTGAAAATGCAATTGAAACCCATTTAACTTGTATTTATTCGGTACATGGGAATTTAAACACAAAAGTAATTTTGATGGAAACACATCTCTGGTGGTATAATGCGCATATTGTTTTTGTCACGGTGCGTAGTATTAATGGGACGATATACGGAGCGCTGGTGAAGTGTCATCCTTTTTATTGATAATGAGTTGTTCTCACGAAGCATTAACAACTAAAAAGGAGAGTGAAAACAAAAACACGATAACAAACAAAAACACGGTGACTTACTTTGTGTTGCAGGCAGTGCAGACAAACACAACAGACAATGATCCACACACAGGTGGCTGTGTGTGGAGTCTAAATACTATCCCCAATCAGAGACAACGCTATACAGCTGTCTCTGATTGGGGATGATCATCTCCCTAATAATGTGTGATGACTTGGTTGTGTGCCTCTCTCCTCCCCTAGGTGGGAGTAAGAGGCCTTACCACAACCAAGCCATCACAGTACCCCCCCCCCAAGGTGCGGACTCCCGATCGCACACACAATCCCCCCCTTCCTGAAAGACAAAAAAAAAAAATGTCCAAAAACTAGGGGGGACATGGCGGGGTACTGAGGTGGTTGCTGGTGGGGGCTCCGGTTCCGGGCGTGGCACAGGCTGTGAGAGTAGCTTCCCTCCTACCTCACGGTTGCACGCCCGGTCCGGTCCGGACCCCGGCGCGGTGGTTCCCCCCTCAGTACTCCCGCCATTCACCAAGTCCTGTCTGGACCCTGGTGCGGGAGCCCTCGACCCTGGAGAGGGGCTGACAACCGGCCCCGGACTGGGCACCGGTGGAGCGGACTGCTCCTTCCCTGGAGCGACGTAGACGACCGGCCCCGGACTGGGCACCGGTGGAGCGGACTGCTCCGTCTCTGGAGCGACGTAGACGACCGGCCCCGGACTGGGCACCGGTGGAGCGGACTGCTCCGTCTCTGGAGCGACGTAGACGACCGGCCCCGGACTGGGCACCGGTGGAGCGGATTGCTCCGGCACTGGAGCGACGTAGACGACCGGCCACGGACTGGGCACCGGTGGAGCGGACTGCTCCGGCACTGGAGCGACGTGGACAACCGGCCCCGGACTGGGCACCGGTGGAGCGGACTGCTCCGTCACTGGAGCGACGTAGATGACCGGCCCCGGACTGGGCACCGGTGGAGCGGACTGCTCCGGCACTGGAGCGAAGCAGACGACCGGCCCTGGACTGGGCACCGGTGGAGGAGGCTCCAGGCCTTGAGCTGTGGCTGGAGGCTCCGGGACGCTGACCTTCGCTGGAGGCTCCGGGACGCTGACCTTCGCTGGAGGTGGTGTGGCGCTGACCTTCGCTGGAGGTGGCGTGGCGCTGACCTTCGCTGGAGGTGGCGTGGCGCTGACCTTCGCTGGAGGTGGCGTGGCGCTGACCTTCGCTGGAGGTGGCGTGGCGCTGACCCTCGCTGGAGGTGGCGTGGCGCTGACCCTCGCTGGAGGTGGCGTGGCGCTGACCCTCGCTGGAGGTGGCGTGGCGCTGACCTTCGCCGGGGACCTTGGGCTGCTGACCGTCGCCGGGGACCTCGGGCTGCTGACCGTCGCCGGGGACCTCGGGCTGCTGACCGTCACCGGGAACCTCGGGCTGCTGACCGTCACCGGGAACCTCGGGCTGCTGACCGTCACCGGGTACTTCGGGCTGCTGACCGTCACCGGGGACCTCGGGCTGCTGACCGTCACCGGGGACCTCGGGCTGCTGACCGTCACCGGGGACCTCGGGCTGCTGACCGTCACCGGGGACCTCGGGCTGCTGACCGTCACCGGGGACCTCGGGCTGCTGACCGTCACCGGGGACCTCGGGCTGCTGACCTTCTCCGGAGGTCTCGGGCTGCTGACCTTCACAGGAGGCCTCAGGCTGCTGACCGTCACAGGAGGCCTCGGGCTGCTGACCTTCTCCGGAGACCTCAGGCTGGATGCCGTGCCCACCCTGGGCACCGACGCAGAGGTGGTCTTCAGCCCTGCAGCTGGTCTGGCTGTCGGCCCCAGACTGGGCACCGACACGCTATGGAGCTCCTGCTCCACAGCGGGACTGAACGTCGTGCCCACCCTGGGCACCGACGCAGAGATGGTTCCCAACCCTCTGGTGGGGCTGAACGTCGTGCCCACCCTGGGCACCGACGCAGAGATGGTTTCCAGCCCTCTGGTTGGGCTGGCTGTCGGCCCCAGACTGGGCACCGACGCGCTATGGAGCTCCTGCTCCACAGCGGGGCTGAACGTCGTGCCCACCCTGGGCACCGACGCAGAGATGGTTTCCAGCCCTCTGGTTGGGCTGGCTGTCGGCCCCAGACTGGGCACCGACGCGCTATGGAGCTCCTGCTCCACAGCGGGACTGAACGTCGTGCCCACCCTGGGCACCGACGCGGAGAGGGTTTCCAGCCCTGTGGTTGGGCTGGCTGTCGGCCCCAGACTGGGCACCGACACGCTATGGAGCTCCTGCTCCACAGCGGGGCTGAACGTCGTGCCCACCCTGGGCACCGACGCAGAGAGGGTTTCCAGCCCTGTGGTTGGGCTGGCTGTCGGCCCCAGACTGGGCACCGACGCGCTATGGAGCTCCTGCTCCACAGCGGGGCTGAACGTCGTGCCCACCCTGGGCACCGACGCAGAGATGGTCTCCAACCACAGAGCTGGGCTGGCGACCGTCGCGGTAGCCTCCGTGCGAGGAGTAGGCACGGGGCGTACTGGACTGGGGACACGCACCATAGGTCTGGTGCGAGGAGCTGGCACGGGTCGCACCGGGCTGGAGACACGCACCATAGGTTGGGTGCGAGGAGTAGGCACAGACCGTACCGGGCTGGGGGAACGCACCACTGGTCTGGTGCGAGTAGCTGGAACGGGCTGTACCTGGCTGGGGAAACGCACCGTTGGGTCGGTGCGTTGAGCTGGCACGGGTCGCGCCGGGCTGGGGAAACGCACCATAGGTTGGGTGCGAGGAGTAGGCACAGACCGTACCGGGCTGGGGGAACGCACCACTGGTCTGGTGCGAGTAGCTGGAACGGGCTGTACCTGGCTGGGGAAACGCACCGTTGGGTCGGTGCGTTGAGCTGGCTCGGGTCGCGCCGGGCTGGGGAAACGCACTGTTGGGTTGTTGCGTTTAGCTGGCACGGGACTCACCGGGCTAGCGTTGCGCACCGATGCTCCGGACCCCAGCCTTTCTCCACCGCATGATAATGGTAGACATCCTCTTTCGACAATTTCCCCATATCGTAGAGGATGTCTACCAAAGTCTGCTCTCGCTGCGTCCCAGGGTGGTGGATCATTCTGTCACGGTGCGTAGTATTAATGGGACGATATACGGAGCGCTGGTGAAGTGTCATCCTTTTTATTGATAATGAGTTGTTCTCACGAAGCATTAACAACTAAAAAGGAGAGTGAAAACAAAAACACGATAACAAACAAAAACACGGTGACTTACTTTGTGTTGCAGGCAGTGCAGACAAACACAACAGACAATGATCCACACACAGGTGGCTGTGTGTGGAGTCTAAATACTATCCCCAATCAGAGACAACGCTATACAGCTGTCTCTGATTGGGGATGATCATCTCCCTAATAATGTGTGATGACTTGGTTGTGTGCCTCTCTCCTCCCCTAGGTGGGAGTAAGAGGCCTTACCACAACCAAGCCATCACAGTTTTAATCCGGATTTTAGAATATTTGCGGCTTCCATGCACTTATCATCAGGGCCCAAAGACAGACGAAGGGATTCCTCTCACGTTTCTCCTAAAGAACAGAAAACCCGGGGAAGGAGACGAAAATGGCTGGTAGGGTGACTGTTACTGGTAGGGTCACTGCAATTCTTAGGGCTATCCAAAGGTTAGGATAGAGTTCCTCCAGGTTTTCCTCACAGAGAAAGGAAAGCAGCTCAAAGGCAGTCATCTTATCTGATGGCAGATCAGGTAAATTCTGAATCTTGTGTGCCAGATCCATTCCACTGATGTCACAGTCATCTCTGAAGGTTAGAGTGTTTTCAACTTCCACGCAGTGAGCCTTTAAAGACTCACTGGACATCTGAGAGGCAGTGCCGAAGTTCAGCAGCACTCCATATTTGGTTTTCACCTGGTTGAGTGTTTCAAATCTCTCATCCATGGATGTCACAGCAGAGTCGACCACAATGTTGAAGTAGTTGACTTCAAGGTTTTTCAGTGCATCAGTCACTGGTTCATCAGGAGCCTCAGGAGCCGCTTAAATGCCTCTTGCTGTTTCTCAGTCTCTTCTCTTTCAGAACAGCCTCCACATTCATTTATTCTCAAATGCTTTTGGCTGTTGTCTGGGCCTCCGAGAATCCAGTTTCCTGGTATGTAGTGAGGGAGGCCTTTGCATTTGAGATTAAATTCATTGTCAGTATCTCACACCATACGACACAGCAAGTCAAGAAGTGGTAGGACCCAATTTCCTCTGCAAGTGCTTTTGCCTCCACTTTGGCCACAGGATCGTTGATCGTCTGTCTGGCTTCCAGTAATGCCTCCCGAACCTCAGAAGCCTGATACCTGATTGCATGAACACTTTGGAGCCTACTCTCCCATCTTATGTCATTCCATGACTTCACGGTTATGTTCACGTGTTTCTTCAAAAGACTCCATCTTTGTGTGCCATTTGAAAATAAGGTGAAGAGCTTTTGCACAAGCCCAAAAAACCCAACAGCATCTTTTGAAGATTTGGCAGCATCTGCAATGACAAGGTTTAGAGAATGTGCTCCACATGGGACGAACATGGCTCTGGGATTTTTTTTGAGCAGTCTGGCTTGTACTCCTTGGTGCTTGCCCTTCATGTTGGCCCCATTATCATAAGCTTGCCCTCTGTAAACTTCAAATTTAATCTTCAGCTCGTTCTGCTGATCTAAGATGACAGTGGACAGATTCAAGCCTGTTGTAACCTCAACGTTCACAAAGCTGAGGAAGTGCTCCTTGATCTCTGGCTTTCCCTTTAAAGCCACACTTCTCAGAATAATGGACATTTGCTCCTGGTGACTAATGTCAGGTGTACAGTCCAAGATAATGGAGAAGTACGTTGATTCTCTTACTTGAGTCACTATTGCTTCCAGAATCTTGTCACTCACAATCTGTATCAGCTCATTCTGTGTGCGCTTCCCAAGGTAATGAGCATGTTTGCTGTTTCACTCTCATGGTGTTCTCTTTTCGTGACCAGAAGGATAGTTCCGCTTCATCCTCTCATCGAAGTTGTAAACATTGACACCCGCTTTGACACGAGGGGGAGGCGGAGCCCTTGCGTAATTTCCGGGGCCCTACACAACTTGCGCAGTGAGCGTATTGGACCGCCCGGCTCTGGAATCACGAATGCATCTAAGGCTGTTGAATCCAATGCTGCTAAGATAGAAGAAAGCAAAACAAAAAATGTCTTACCTGTAAAAGAAGGTATCATTACTCCTGAAAGACACGTTATAAACGTAGATGGAACCTCCCAGAGCCGGTCCTGACCTCCCTGGGGCCCTAAGCAACATTCTGCTAAGGGGCCCTCCTACCTGACCCGTGAGCCATGTAAAATATTTGCCATACAGTCACACCTGACACCCCAGTGCTCCCACTACAATCCTCCCTCCTTTAAACGTGCGCCAGATCACCGAGACGGACAATTGAGAATTGATTACAGTGACTCAAAACTGATTACAGTGACTCATTCATTGATGGAAAATGTAAGCACTGAAACAGAGAGAATACAGTATACCCGGATGTATATGAAGTGCAAAAAAGTCTGGAGTGCAAAAAAGCTATAAAAAGACATTGCATAGTATGGGTGGATGGCTGAATATGTACACTATATATTGTTACAAAATGTTAGGTGAAAAAAAAAAAAAACGAAAAATATTGCAAGTTGATATAGATAAATAAGGAGTATTTGCATGGTTAACTATACTATACAGGTCGATGGCAGAGAAATACTTAAATAGCTAACAGAGTGTATGATATAAGTGAGGGTAATAATAGTTTACTTAATAGACAGACTGGTTAAATGAACAGGTAAGTGAATATTTTGGTTAAATTAACAATACAGGTAAATATACAGTTACATTTACAGGTAAGTTAATATTTGAATGGTTGCAACTGTACAGGTAAATGACAGGAAGAGATATTTAAATAGCTAAATGTGTATATTATATAATTTGGGGTAATAATAGTAATTCCCTTAAAATACAGACCTTAGTGTGCAGGGTTTAATTACAGATAAATGCACGTATTGCACATTCAATATACTAAAAGCAATGAAAAAGATACAACTGAGTGAATGACTACGTAAGTTTAGTCCAAGAATTACTTACAATATTGCATGTGATTTGATATAACAACTGTACATGAATATGTATATACAGACCTGCATGAATAAATAAGTCCTGAGTGAATGAGTGATTACAGACCAGAGTTACTCACGGATGGATGCATAGTTGTTAAACTAGGTCCTAACACCCCAACAGTTCCAGGTCTATGTTGCCGACGGCACGGCACCCCGGTGAGGCATTAAATAGTCTAATAGCTGTCAGGCTCTGGCCATAGAGAAGCCTTTTGCTACTCTATTTAGCCATGGTCAGAGCCTGACAGATCTAGTATTCTAGTTCTGTGTAGTGTTGTGTTGGGTCTCCAATTAGAAGCAGCTGCTATGCGTTGTCTCTGATTGAGGATCCTATATTAAGTGTCATGTCCCACACCTTGGTGTGGTTCATTGTCCTGTATGTCAGTCTGAGAAGAGGAAGTGGATTTACGTTTATTTATACGTTGTTCTTGTTTTGTGTAGTTCGTATATTTAGTTTAAATAAATATTATGTCGAACTATCACTGCGCTGCGCCTTGGTCGCTTTACACACCCAGTCGTGACAATAGCCCCCGGCAAGAAGGACCTCCTGTAGCGCTCTCTGGCACACCGTGGTGGGATCAGTCTGGTGCTCCTCTGCATCATAACCATGGCATTATGACGCAAAGCTACTTTTTTATTTTGTAAGACTGAAGATTCTCATTGCACTTTTTTATTGCACGAAACACACTAGTCAATGGGGTGACAAAATATTGTTTAGTCACGGTTCCACCCAAAATCATATCCTCCAGGATTTATGAAATTTCACACTGTTTAGCTGTGGTACTAATGAAATACATGATCTCAGAATTAAGAGTTATATACTCCAGAGAATATAATTTTGGGGGATGAGTTTAACATGGCCCCTGATGAGTCAACTGATAGATGTCCCCCCCAGATATGATGTGCATCATTATAATAGTCTTATCTCAAACTTTTGTGACTCATGCGTTAATGGATATTTGGAGAGTTCCGATCTCAGTTAAGCTCTGTGATTGGTTCAAACCTAATGTTCCCAGTAAATCAAGAATTGGTTGGCTATTGGTTGGCTTATTTAATTACTGGAAATTGAACACTGGTTTTCTTAAGGATGAATCTTACTGTAAAGAGATTAGAAAAATGATTGAGAAAATGAAAAACATTTCTACACGTACAGAAGTACATGGGAAGACCTCAAATTTAAGATCAGTGAATTTTCCATTTCTTTTAGTAAAAGGTTTGTCAGTGTAACAGACAGTCAGGGTTTGATTTGGTTAATGAAATCAAAATACTTTGTAACAAGTCAGATTTGTCTGTTGATGACAATGCTACCAAATACTAATTGAGTGTATGTAAACTTCTATTATTCTGACATTTCACATTCTTAAAATAAAGTGGTGATCCTAACTGACCTAAGATGGAATTTTTACTAAGATTAAATGTCAGGAATTGTGAAAAACTGAGTTTAAATGTATTTGGCTAAGGTTTATGTAAACTTCCGACTTCAACTGTAGATGGCTGTTTGGGGGATAAGAACTGTAACAATAAACATGTCAGACAAGTTATTTCCAAAGAATTCTTCTCAGAACAGTTAAATGAACTAATCTGTAATTTTATTTGTAATCAAGAAAATAAAAACAAAATATTTGTCTTTCCCTATATCAAGGCAAAAGAGAACCATTTTGAAATTCTATAAGATATTATAATTTTTAAGATTGTGATTCTATGTAGAGCATAATGATTGTAGATTTTGTGAGAATGACATTGAAACTACTGAACATATTTTATTTTACCACTTTCTGGGTGGAGTTCTTTTTTATTATTTTCAAATAATATAAATAATAATATTTTCAGTAAAGTAATCCCAAAAACCGAACAAAAGGTGACAGCGACCATGAACCGGCGTGAAACAAAAAAAGCAACACACACAAAAACCCACAAACACAGGTGGAACAACTGAACTTAAATAGCAGCTGCCTCAAATTTGGGACCAATTCCAACACCAACATAGAGAATTCCAGAGAGGTCTCTGGACACTTAACCTGGAAAACAAAGGTTTCCATAGACCTCTCTGAACATAAATCCTTACAGTACCCCCCCCCCCCACCCCCAAGGCGCGGACTCTCGGCCGCAAGACTAGTAATACCCGCAGGGGGGTGGGGTTGGTGGGGGTTTGGGGTCAGGGAGGGGAACAGGCGTTGGTGGAGGCTCTGGACCCAAGCGGGGGCTCCGGCTCAGGACTGTAGCCCTTTCCCAGACTGGGCACTGGTGGAGTGGACTGCTCCGGCACTACCAAGCTGGGGACACGCACTGGAGCTACCGGGCTAGAAACCGGCACTGGCGCTACCAAGCTGAGGACACGCACTGGTGCCACCGGGCTAGGAACCGGTACTGGCGCTACCGAGCTGAGGACACGCACTGGAGCCACAAGGCTAGGAACCGGTTCTGGCGCTACCGAGCTGGGGAGGCACACCGGAGGTCTGGTGCGTGGGGCCGGAACTGGAGGCACCGGGTTGTGCGCATGCACTGGAGGTCGGATGTGGGGAGCCGGCACAGGGCATACCGGGCTGGGGAGGCACACCGGAGGTCTGGTGCGTGGGGCCGGCACTGGAGGCAACGGGCTGGGCGCACGAACTGGAGCTCGGGTGTGGGGAGCCGGGACGAGGCTTACCGGGCTGAGAACCGGCGCTGGAGGTACCGGGCTGGGCAGGAGCCTCGGGTAGAGAAGCCACCAGTTGTTCGGACCACATCCTCTTGCGGTCCTTGAAGTCGGCCTAGTCACCTCAGCTCCAGCCAAGACCTCCACCACCTCCCCTGGAGGAACAAAAAAACCCTCCAGTGGCCGCCGATCCTCCGCTGTGGGAGGTTGCAGACTCCCCCAGTCGTCCTCCCTCCTCTGCTCATCCTAGAGCCCCCACGTGTTGGGAACAGGAGCACCTCGTAGTCATTGTCCGACACCTGGGCGTACTGCTCCCATGGCTGTAGGGGCTCCTCCATGAAACCCCACGAGTGTAGTGGCCGGGGCTGCTCCTCTTCATTCCCCGACCACCCCCATAGCCCCCCCAAAAACTGAACAAAAGGAGAGCCAGCGATCATGAACCGGCGTGAAACAAAAAAGGAACACACACAAAAACCCATAAACACAGGTGGAAAAACTGAACTTAAATAGGCTTCCCAATTAGAGGCAATGCGGCACAGCTGCCTCTAATTGGGGACCAATTCCAACACCAACATAGAGAATTCCAGAGAGGTCTCTGGACACAACCTGGAAAACATAAAGGTGCTTGACCTCTCTGAACATAAATCCTTACACATACGAAGATGTCAAATTTGGTTTATTCCAAGATGATAATGATAAAAAAATTCCTGGTCAATAAATTAGCCAAATTATTTATACACAAATGCGGATTTTTGAAGACTACCCCCTTATTATTAATATTTTTGTGCAATCATTAAGATCAGGGCTTCATTGGTAGCACTGATGTATATGATGTTTTAAATTGATAAAGATCAGGGTTGGGGAGTAACGGATTACATGTAATCCGTTACATGCAGTGGCAATTTTAGCATGTAAACCTTGGTGGGGCAAACAACATATATTTATTTTTTATGCATGCCAGCAAAGCCACTACACAACATTAAACAATACATTAATTGCACTATAACGGTGACAACCGGTGCCCACAAACTGTTAGTGCCTACATAAAGCTGAGTCCCAACAGGCTAGACAATAAAACAAGTCCAAATTCACCCAAGGCTGAAAAATGGCAATAGAACGTTGGCTAAGCTGGATCACTAGCGCGAGCCCATAGCAAATGAATTGAAACGAACCTTCGCAGAGCCTCTTCTGACTGGAGTGATGTTTAGAATTCCATTTCACCTAAATGGCAGCAAACAATGCATACCTTTTCATATTACCACTACAATCTGTTCTTAGGACGAAACTGAAAAAAAAAAAAAATTGTTCAGAAATTAAACATCCGCACCTCGATGGTGTTAACTGTGCTTATGTATGCAGCTTCTGACTATTTCTGCTCATGCGATCGATGACAACGGAGTACACTGCCCAGCCTTACATAATTAGAAAGAAGAGATTCCCAACAGCAGTCCCAACACCTTACCACTGCTACACCTGACTATCAGCGGAGTCTTGTCTTGCAGGGAAACAGTTCATTCAGCCTCATTTACTGCCTTTTAAAAAAACATAGCTGATATGGCTGACTTGCTTAAACAAATGTGGTTTCTACTGACAATTGAGAAGTACAAACTGTGGCATAAGGGGACGACAAGCAGATAAGAGGCAATCCATCATTTTGATTTAAACATTAACGAGCGAGCTAGGATGGACGTAGTCAATATAACTATTTGTTCAGCACTTTTGAAATGTACAGGGACATAATTCAGAACATGGGCCGTTCTTAAGCTGTACTCACAAGTCAGAACAGTAGGATAAATAAAGAGGGCATATAAGCAGATAATAAAAGCTGTTATAATATTCAATAATTAAATTTCACTAAAACAGCAGGTTATAGGCTCCACAAAATCTGTGGCTCTTGCAGAGCAACGGAAATAACTACTTTGAGGTCTCAGAGTGAGTGACATCACAGATTGAAAAGCTACTAGCGCGCAATTCTAACTAGCTAGCCGTTTCACACCGGTTACAGCAGCATAAGACAGTTTTTGACTCACATTGCTGTGATGTGCTGGAACAGGAAAGTGGCGCGGCGGTCCTTCGTGGGCAAATGTTGTCATCAAAGAGAAAGATGCCGGATTTATAATTCCGAGTTGAATGACCGTTCAAAACGGATTTTCCCAGTTTGAGCTGTATATTCTCGACTTCGCAGTTGCAATGCTAGCAGTTAGCCACTGTCACGATTCCTTTCAAACAACTCATTGTTGAATTTGCAATTTCCAAATTGTTGTGTAATGTTTATGTCCAATGGCCGATGAGCACCGATAAGTTTTATCTATATTTTCTCTTCATTATTTATCTTCATATGACAAGGATTAAAAAGGATTGGCCAGTAGACTTGATTCATGATGATGACTGCTAGCTAAGATTGTGAAAGTAAGATGTTGATATAATCAGTCCAATCAAAGATACTGTACAAATAACATGATTTGACGTCCTTTCTATGTCCAATGACCTTGAGCCTTCTTGGAAATGCATTTGTAATATAACTCCATGGCAGGACCCAAAGGGGTGAAATGTGGGATGTCCACCTTTACTAAGAACTCAAAATTGGCGATTGTTTGCAAACTGATATGCGACACGTATTAATGCCAAAATAACATGCAAAACACTACGTTCAAAAGTTTGGGGTCACTTAGAAATGTCCTTGTTTTTGAAAGAAAAGCAATTTTTTTGTCCATTAAAATAACAGCAAATTGATCAGAAATACAGTGTAGACATTGTTAATGTTGTAAATGACTAATGTAGCTGGAAACTGCTAATCTATATAGGTGTACAGATGCCCATTATCAGCAACCATCACTCCTGTGTTCCAATGGCACGTTGTGTTAGCTAATCCAAGTTTATAATTTTAAAAGGCTAATTGATCATTAGAAAACCCTTTTGCAATTATGTTAGCACAGCCGAAAACTGTTGTGCTGATCAAAGAAGCAATAAAACTGTCCTTCTTTAGACTAGTTGAGTATCTGAAACTTACAGGCTCAAAATGGCCAGATACAAATAACTTTCTTCTGAAACTCATCAGTCTATTCTTGTTCTGAAAAATGAAGGCTATTCCATGCGAGAAATTTCCAAGAAACTGAAGATCTCATACAACGCTGTGTACTACTCCCTTTACAGAACAGCGCAAACTGTCTCTAACCAGAATAGAAAGAGGAGTGGGAGGCCTCACAAGTCCTCAACTATCAGCTTGTCAGGCTCTGGCCATAGAGAAGCCTATTTGCTTCTCTATGTAGCTATGGTCAGAGTCTGACAGTGTCGTTCTTTTCTGTTTCTGTGTGGGGTTTGGGTTGGATCCCTAATTAGAGGCAGCTGCTACGCATTGTCTCTAATTAGGGATCCCATATATGTTGAGTCTGTCCTTCACTCGGGTGTGGGTCGTTATCGATGTATGTCGCAGTCACGGTGAAGTAAGTGTGTTTTGTTTACGTCCGTTCATTTTGTGTGTTTTGGTGAACGTGACGTTAGTTGTAAATCGTGTGTTTGTTTTGAGAGTTTTATAGTTCGGTCATTTGTACATGTTATACATAGTATAAATAAATGTCGAACTATACCTGCGCTGCGCCTTGGTCTCTCCTTCCACCCAATCGTGACACAGCTTCATTAAATAGTACCCGCAAAACACAAGTCTCAACGTCAACAGAGAAGAGGCGACTCCGGGATGCTGGCCTTCTAGGCAGAGTTGCAAAGAAAAAGCCATATCTCAGACTGGCCAATAAAAAGAAAAGATTACGATGGGCAAAAGAACACAGACACTGGACAGAGGAAGATTGGAAAAAAGTGTTATGGACAGACAAATCTAAGTTTGAGAAGTTCGGATCACAAAGAAGAACATTCGTGAGACGCAGACCAAATGAAAAGATGCTGGAGGAATGCTTGACGCCATCTGTCAAGCATGGTGGAGGCAATGTGATGGTCTGGGGGTGCTTTGGTGGTGGTAAAGTGGGAGACTTGTACAGGGTAAAAGGGATCTTGAAGAAGGAACGCTATCACTTCATTTTGCAACACCATGACATACCCTGTGGACGGTGCTTAATTGGAGCCAATTTCCTCCTACAACAGGACAATGACCCAAAGCACAGCTCCAAACTATGCAAGATCTATTTAGGGAAGAAGCAGTCAAATTAATTATTTAAAAATCATACAATGTGATTTTCTTGATTTTTGTTTTAGATTCCGTCACTCACAGTTGAAGAGTACCTATGATAAAAATTACAGACCTCTACATGCTTTGTAAGTAGGAAAACCTGCAAAATCGGCAGTGTATCAAATACTTGTTCTCCCCACTGTATATCGGGAAATCAGAACAGCTCATAATAATGTCCAGAATGGAACGAATGGAAGGGAAATCAAACACCTGGAAACCGTGAGTTTGATGAATTTGATACCGTTCCACAGACTCCGCTCCAGTCATTACCACAGAGCCTGTTCTCCCCAATTAAGGTGCCACCAACCTCCTGTGCTACAATATAATAAGCCTATACCAAACTTAAATCCCTATATTCAAAGACCATATAATGGGTTCAAACAAGATATATATATAACCATTGATTACAATCCCGTGGCCACAACCATCTCATGTTTACCAAATTGCTACCAGCTCACGTGTGCGAGGACAGGTCGACAACACGAGAGAGGAGGAGATTAGAGGAGTGGAAAGGAGAAGGAGAGGTTAGTGAAAGAGAGAGAGAGAAGAGAGGAGAGACTGAGAACAACCTGGTCTCAGAGCATTTCGTATTACTCTGTACCTAAATCCGAGACACTACATTTAGTATGATATGTTACGTTTGGTCTGGTTACATAAGACAGATTGTTACTTAAGACAAAAACTCGAAGTTTGAATCTCATCATGGACAACTTTAGCATTTGCGTAATTAGCAACTTTTCAACTACTTACTACTTTTTGGCTAATTTGCAACTACTTAACATGTTAGCTAACCCTTCCCCTAACCCTAACATTAACCCTTTTAACTAACCCTTCCCCTAACACTAACCCTTTTAACTAACCCTTCCCCTAACACTAACCTTAACCCTTTAACCTAACTCCTAAAATTAACCCTAACCTAACCCTTATCCGTAACCACTAGACTAGCTAACGTTAGCCACCTAGCTAGAATTCACAACATATACTTTTTGCAAAATCTTAACATATTGTACATTTTGCAATTAGTAATAGCTTGTATGTTTTGAAAATTCTAAACATATAACATGAACTGTAATGAGGAACATTTCAATAGAAATGAGTGATGGCCATCCACAAATGAATACACAGGTCTACAGTACGAAATGTAACACACTAAGTGGTGTCTTGGGTTTGCATAAAGAATAATACGAAATGCTCTGAGACCCGGTTGGAGAGAGAGGCAGCATTATTACACCACTGCACAGTGATGATAAACGGTAACGGCCAGGCAAGGCCTACTAACCGGGTTAATAAAGATGATTACATCATAAACATGGTTGTCCTCGCCTCTAGTCGCTAACAGCCTCAAACTAACGTAGACACGCACAGAGGGGAGGAAATAAAGGCGTGAAGGGAGAAGAGCGAGGGAGGGGAGAATGCCACAGACACACAGCGAGACAATGGTTAACAATCGGTGGACGTAGCCTAGCTAAAGAAACCGAAGGAGAGGACAGGAGGTCGGAAATAAATGATAAACTATGTTCTTTTTTTATTTAAAGATGGGGATTGAAAGAGGGGGTGTGCGCCCGCCGCGTCATAACGCATACACCGATTAGCCCAAGCCAAGCGCTCCACCGTCCGTCCATGGCGTAAAGACGGCGGTACATAAATATATCTGAAATAATTAAATAATCCGCCATGGCGAGGAGAGCGTCATCCGCAGTGTGTGTCTCTCCTTGCACCACCTAAGCGCAGCCGAGACAGAAAGACGAGGACAGGGAGGACGAAGAGAGAGAGAGAACCAGCCATCCCTTTCCTAACCGAACCAAGGAGAGAGGAGACGCGACAGGCAGACAGACAAGAATGGGAATATAGGCCTATATATCCCTAACCCATCTGTGAGCAACCAGCACAGCGGAGGTTTTTTGTGGCGTTTTTAACGGTTAGCTATAAAAGTGACCGGGGATTCGGTGTTGCAGCGGCCGCCCTGAAGAACCGCACATGTCAACACGTTCAAGCTCCACATCTCCATCCCCGCCCTGCGCGGATCCCAGATCCGTCTGAAACGGCAGGGCCAGCCAGGTTACCGAATAACGGAACCGTTAACGAAACCGGGGAACAAGTGATTCGGCATCTGAGAGGGACTCCGATCAAAGGTTTTATGATATGAGCCTTTATAAGCGAATCAATTAATACATGACTTATCATCGATGAGGAAGGACCAATCAAACAGCTGATTTTATCGATTCATGTTGTTGACTTTTTCGGAATGGAATGATCCCTATAACCAGCGCTCGGGATAAGCCTGCTTTATCGGTGTGATGTGCTTTATCTAAGGATCCATAGGCTATGGGCTATATTCATTACATATATATATATATATACATAAATACCACATTTAGGCTACTGACTTTGTAGTAGTCTAAACAACCCACGTGCTCCTTCCTATCTCTATCGACATATACATGGACTATTAGGCCTAACCATTAGATCTATGGGTTTGTCTTCGCATGAAAATATGTTTCGGTTCATTTAAAAACGAGTGAAGCAACCGTTTTTTTCCCCTCCTCCCTCGGCTGTATTGAGACGTTAGGCAGCAGTCACAAGCAACACACACACCATCCGTCCGTTTCAGGACTGCACCCCTCCGTCTCTCTATCCCTCCCTCCTTCCTCCCTCTTCTATCACCCCTCCTCTAATCCTCCCCATCCCTCTGTTCCATTCCCAGATTATTATTATTTGTATTAATTTGTTAACATATTAGCTCTATAAGGGATTTAAAAACAACAACTGTTCACCCCCCCCCCCCCCCCCCCCCTCCCTCAATCCTATACACCTCTTCTTCGCTAGCATCTCATCGGCGCATCCAGACACACATACACACACACTTGACACCGGACCGCTCGCTAACACAACACAGCAGCGATGGAGACCACCAAACTGCCCCCGACCAGCCCGTCCTCCCCGACCACCGGGTTTTCGGTACCGTCAGCGGAGAAGGTGGATGGGTTTCCCCGGCGCTCGATGCGCAGAGCACGGCAGAGGCGCTCCCACTCCTCGTCCCAGTTCCGCTACCAGAGCTCCCAGGTCGAGCTGACGCCACTGCCGCTACTCAAAGGTGGGTCCTCTGTTTTCTCCTCAACGTCTATTCTATGTAGTAGGGCCTATTGTAGTAGGCTACTGTTTTATGTCATATCAATGTGTATTCTTTCTGTCTTATCTGTAATATGATTTAGGTTGCACCCTACTTCCTTGATAGTGCACTTTTGACCAGGGCCCAAAGGTGGGTCCTACCACCCCCCATCAAGGTCTATCTTTATTGTATACAGCCTAGGCCTATTCCTGAAAGGTGGGTAGCCTACTCCTCATCAATGCTTATTCTATGTAATAGGCCTATTGATCAAATGTAGTCTGCTCAAAAGTAGTGCACTACCTAGGGAATAGGGTGTCAAAGCAGTGCACTACCTAGGGAATACGTAGTGCACTACATCAACAATATTTATTCTACTGATATGATTTAGTAATTTAAAATCATAATTCTATCAACCTGCATGGGTATAGTCCATGAGGCCATACTGTATGTAGGCTAATAGACAGTATATACAATTACATGGCCAAAAGTATGCATTGTGCCAACTGTAAAGTTTGGTGGAGGAAAAATAATGGTCTGAGGCTGTTTTTCATGGTTCGGGCTCTGCCTCTTAGTTTCAGTGAAGGGAAATCTTAACACTACAGCATATAATGACATTCTTGACAATTCTGTGCTTCCAACTTTGTGGCAACAGTTTGGGGAAGGCCCTTTCCTGTTTCAGCATGACAATGCCCCCGTGCACAAAGCCAGGTCCATACAGAAATGGTTTGAGATCGGTGTGGAAGAACTTGACGGGCCTGCACAGAGCCCTGACCTCAACCCCATCAAACACCTTTGGGATGAATTGGAACGCAGAATGCGAGCCAGGCCTAATCACCCAACATCAGTGCCCGACCTCACTAATGCTCTTGTGGCTGAATGGAAGCAAGTACACGCAGCAATGTTCCAACATCTAGTGGAAAGCCTTCCCAGAAGAGTGGAGGCTGTTCTAGCAGCAAAGGAGGGACCAACTCCATATTAATGCCCATGATTTTGGAATGAGATGTTCGACGAGCAGGTGTCCACATACTTTTGGCCATGTAGTGTATGTTTGATGTAGGCTAATCAAGTATTTTCTAATCATTACCAAATTGGATGAATCTAGAACAGAGCATCCCATAATGCAGGTGTTCCCAAACCTTTTTGGCCCATGACCCAATTTTGATATCAGCATGTATTTGTAACCCCACCATGTAAAATAAAGTGATTTAATCAACGGCCAATGTTTACTTTTTTTAATTGGGGCTATGACAGTCTGTTACAAACCAGTCTGACAGTACTTTTGATAGTATTTCAATCTGAAGAAAGTATGGTTTGAAGTGACTGAATTCAGAATCAGAAAGGTATTCTGAAGTTAAGAGGATCACCAGGCAGATCATTCTGTATGATCTTCTGTGTAGAAAAGAACATCATTGTGTTCATAAAGTATCTCAGAGTAGTAGTGCTGACATAGGATCAGTTTTGTCTTTTATATCATAATGAATTAGATTACAGGGGACGTGATCCTACATAACCGCTTCTACTCTGAGAAGCTGTGTGAGTATATTTTCAGTATTATAATAACAGGACATTGGATGTATAAAACACTTTTCTGACACCCAAAGATGATTTACAAGTTTAAGTGCAACAATACAGTAAAATTAAAAAGTATTTGTCCTCCAGACCTCCACATTTCGCTCAAACAGGCTGTTAGCTTGGCACTCTTCCCCAGCTTTGATGTCCTCCCCTCAGGTTACAGCTTTAGCCTGCCTCCATGGTCATGGGTCTCCACGCTTTAGCTAACACGCTACCAATGCTAAGGTCACATTTTCACCCACAGGGTAGACTTTTCTCCTCTCCTCTCCTCTCCTCTCCTCTCCTCTCCTCTCCTCTCCTCTCCTCTCCTCTCCTCTCCTCTCCTCCCCTTTTTAGTTTTATTGTGACTAGGAACTTGAGACAGAGAATCTATTTATCAAGAGTTATTGCGACCCAAATAGCAACCTATTCCCCATGTAGTGCATTACTTTTGACCAGAGCCCTATAGTCAATAGTAGTGCACTATATAGGAAATAGACCTGTAACAGAGGCCTGGTTGTATTTCTAGAAGATTACAACATTATTCATATAGATTCCTTAGTGAATCCAATTCAGTTCTGAATCAACTCCAATCAAGTTGAATACAGCAGTGTGTTTTTTTATCCTGGTCCTGGGAACCCAAAATGTTTCACATTTGAGTGTTTGTCCTACTGTGGTACTACACTCACCTGGCTCCACTAATCAACTCATCATCAAACCTTTCAGGTGTGTTAAGTGCTAGGGCAAAACAACTGAAATGTACATCCCTTCGGGTTTCCAGAACCAGGGTTAAAAAACACTGGAATACAACAATCAATGAAAATACATTTGGATCAGTGATAGAATATGCAGACGAGTCACAGCTGCTAATACATCTTATGGATAAAGGGTAACCAGTAGAGTCCAGAGGTATAAGGGGGATGTCTGGGTGTTTTTGTGAGCTCTGAGTGCTGAAGTCGTTGGCAGAGCCTTGCTCCCCAATATAGACCAGAGAGTTTGTCCCGTGATCGCCCTGCTTCACACACACACACATAATTGTACCCTTGCAAATCGTATCTTAAGAGAGCCAATAGTGTACTTTTAGGGAAAAAGATAGTATCTTTCTTACATATAGGCCACAGGTACAAAAGCATACAATGTGCCTTTTTAGGGTATCACCACAGTGACAAAGACTTCAGAAGTGGCAGCAGACATCCTGAAACTTGAATTAACATAAGCATAGACCTTTTAAACTGGTACAACACTTCCACTCACGGGTGGCCAAAAACAACTAACTGAAAGCTACACCCCCACTAAGTCACACCTTCTATATAATGAGGCCCGCCCTTACAATATTTAAATCCTGACAATAAGATGGCACAGGTGTATTCGTCATTGTACCTTATGGTGGGTACAGATATGTACCTTTCTTCAATATATTGTCAATTTGTAGCTTTTCCGCTAAGCAAAGGTACAGATCAGTACCATCAAGAATCATGAATATGTTTGTACCCTGTACAAACAACTCTAGTAAGTTGAACTCAAAGTCAAGGAAAAGTCATTATTACTAAAAAAGTGGTACTGACTCAAAACTAAATGAGAAGTCACATCAACTAAATTTTTTAAGGTTATGATAACAAATATATTTGTTTCCACGCATGCTCTACTGCAGGTAGATTGTTTTTGTGTGTTTTTGCATGTACTGTACATTGAGTGATTGATTGATTGATCTTATGCTACTAATCCAATCATTTGTTTGCACCCGTTACTGAAATGGTTGTTCCAATTTAATTTACTTAGATAGTCTCCTCACACTGTTTCTAACCCTGGCAGCCATTATGAATACAGATGCGGGTGAATACAGATTTCAACTGTTGGATAGCCTAACTCTGGCTGGATTCCAATAGGAATTACAAATCACTTTGCAAAGCAGCATAATGTGACTTGCTGGTAGGGTTGCAAAATTCTGGTAAACTGTCCAGGTTTTCAAGAAATCCCAGTTGGAAGATTCCTGGAAATCCTTTAAATCAGGGGAATTTTGGGAGACATTTGTAAACCTACTTGCAGGCCTGATGTGGCCTGTAAACCATGTGTTTCAGGCCACTGTTTTAGGATAAAGATAGGTCTCATAATAAGGCCTTATGAGATATGTAATGTATTGTCATAAAGAGTTTAATTATAGTAATAACATTAACCTAGGAACTCACTTGATGAAGGGCACAGGACTGAAAATGAATTCATTCAACAATGTCTCTTTCACTAAAGGTCATGAACAGTCAAAATCATGTTTTTCATGAAATTGCATGATATTTGGTTGAAACCAGATCCAAGTATGATGACCAAAGTATGACAAAATGACTGTTGCTTCTACGTTGATAAAGTTTGATCATTAAGTTACTGGTCCCCTCCCCCGTGTCAAACACTTGGATTCAGGAGGCGGGATTATTAAGGGGATAGGCTGATATCACCCTAACTCACTTTCTAATACACCAATGGTATCATGATATTCTCTTACCTAATTAAAAAATAATAGCGCCTTGTAGATCGGAGAAGGCATGTTTGCAGAAGGCCGCGGTTTACAGATAGCTACTCTACTGGTGCCAAACTTTTACTGAAGGGTGTCAGCAAATATTATTAAAAGTTTACACTATTAATCTATGGCAAAGATACTTATGTTTCCCCTTTCATCTGTGTCTGGTGTTAGCTAGTTACTGGCTAGCTAGGTCTTCATCTGTGTCTGGTGTTAGCTAGGTACTGGCTAGCTAGGTCTTCATCTGTGTCTGGTGTTAGCTAGTTACTGGCTAGATAGGTCTTCATCTGTGTCTGGTGTTAGCTAGTTACTGGCTAGATAGGTCTTCATCTGTGTCTGGTGTTAGCTAGTTACTGGCTAGCTAGGTATTCATCTGTGTCTGGTGTTAGCTAGTTACTGGCTAGCTAGGTCTTCATCTGTGTCTGGTGTTAGCTAGTTACTGGCTAGCTAGGTCTTCATCTGTGTCTGGTGTTAGCTAGTTACTGGCTAGCTAGGTCTTCATCTGTGTCTGGTGTTAGCTAGTTCCTGGCTAGCTAGGTCTTCATCTGTGTCTGGTGTTAGCTAGTTACTGGCTAGATAGGTCTTCATCTGTGTCTGGTGTTAGCTAGTTACTAGCTAGCTAGCTAGCTAGATAGATAGATAGATAGATAGATAGATAGATAGATAGATAGATA
This sequence comes from Thymallus thymallus, assembly GCA_023634145.1. NCBI lineage: Eukaryota > Metazoa > Chordata > Actinopteri > Salmoniformes > Salmonidae > Thymallus > Thymallus thymallus. Next base: position 3,898,463 of record CM042422.1, read on the forward strand.
GATAGATAGATAGATAGATAGGTACTTTATTGATCCCCCGGGGGGGAAATTTCATTGTCAAGCAGCTACAACAAAACACAGGGCAGGTGCAAAATGCCACAACGAAAGTACACAAAAGACAGATACACGGTACATGATACATAGAGCGGCAGTATGAAAAAGTATAGAAATACAAGATATCTGGAGTGCAAAAAAAGCTATAAAAAGACATTGCATAGTATGGGTGGTTGGCTGAATATGTACACTAAACATTGGTGGATGTTGGATGGTTAACTATACTATACAGGTCGATGGCAGAGAAATACTTCAGTAGCTAAAAATGCGTATGATATGAGCGAGGGAATAATAGTTTACTTAATAGACAGACTGGGTAAATGAACAGGTAAGTGAACATTTTGCATGGTTAAATTAGCTGTACAGTTAAGTATACAGTTATATTTACAGATAAGGGAATACTTGCATGTTTACACAAACTGTACAGGTAAATGACAGGAAGAGATACTTTAATAGCTAAATGTGTGTATGATATCATTTGGGGTAATAATAGTAATTCCCTTAAAATACAACTGCACTTATTGCACATTCGATATACTAAAAGCAATGAGAAAAGGTGCAACTGACAGGATACTAATATGCATTCCTGAGTGAATGCCTACGTAGGTTAAGTCCAATAATTACTTACAATATTGCATGTGATATGATATAACAACTGTACATGAGTATGTATATACAGACCTGTATGAATAAATAGGTCCTGAGTGGATGAGTGCTGACGGACCAGAGTTACTCACGGATGGATGCATAATTGTTAAACTAGGTCCTAGCACCCCAACAGTTCCAGATCTATATTGCCGACGGCACGGCACCCCGGTGAGGCATTATATAGTCTAATAGCCGCCGGCAGGAAGGACCTCCTGTAGCGCTCTCTGGCACACCGTGGTGGGATCAGTCTGTGACTGAAAGTGCTCCTCTGCGTCATAACCATAGCGTGCAGAGGGTGGGTGACGTTGTCCATGATGGCCAGCAGTTTGGCCAGGATCCGTCTCTCCGCCACCTCCTCTAGAGTGTCAAGGCTCATCCCCAGGACAGAGCTAGCCTTCCTGATCAGCTTATTTACCCGAGAAGCATCACCGGCTTTGATGTTTCCTCCCCAGCACACCACTGCAAAAAAGATGGCACTGGCCACCACAGACTGGTAGAAGGTATGCAGTAGTTTACTGCACACGTTGAAGGACCTGAGCCTCCTCAGAAAGTAGAGTCGGCTCTGGCCCTTTTTGTACAGGGCCCCGGTGTTACCGGCCCATTCCAGCCTGTTGTCCATATGGACTCCCAGGAACTTGTATGACCCAACCATTTCCACATCCATCCCCTGTATAGGGACTGCAGTCAGTTGTGCCTTGGTTCTCCTGAAGTCCACCACCATCTCCTTTGTTTTGCTGATAGATAGATAGATAGATAGATAGATAGATAGATAGATAGATAGATAGATAGATAGATAGATAGATAGATAGATAGATAGATAGATAGGTACTTTATTGCTCCCCCGGGGGGGAAATTTCATTATCAAGCAGCTACAACAAAACACAGGGCAGGTGCAAAATGCCACAACGAAAAGTACACAAAAGACAGATACACGGTACATGATACATAGAGCGGCAGTATGGAAAAGTATAGAAATACAAGATATCTGGAGTGCAAAAAAAAAAAGCTATAAAAGGACATTGCATAGTATGAGTGGTTGGCTGAATATGTACACTATACATTGGTGGATGTTGGATGGTTAACTATACTATACAGGTCGATGGCAGAGAAATACTTCAGTAGCTAAAAATGCGTATGATATGAGCGAGGGTAATAATAGTTTACTTAATAGACAGACTGGGTAAATTAACAGGTAAGTGAAAATTTTGCATGGTTAAATTAGTTAAATTAGCTGTACAGTTAGGTATACAGTTATATTTACAGATAAGTGAATACTTGCATGTTTACACAAACTGTACAGGTAAATGACAGGAAGAGATACTTTAATAGCTAAATGTGTGTATGATATCATTTGGGGTAATAATAGTAATTCCCTTAAAATACAGTCCTTAGTGCGCAGGGTTTAATTACAGACAACTGCACTTATTGCACATTCGATATACTAAAAGCAATGAGAAAAGGTGCAACTGGCAGGATACTAATATTGCATATGTTGAGCTAGGTCTTCATCTGTGTCTGGTGTTAGCTAGTTAATGGCTAGCTAGGTCTTCATCTGTGTCTGGTGTTAGCTAGTTACTGGCTAGCTAGGTCTTCATCTGTGTCTGGTGTTAGCTAGTTACTGGCTAGATAGGTCTTCATCTGTGTCTGGTGTTAGCTAGTTACTGGCTAGCTAGGTCTTCATCTGTGTCTGGTGTTAGCTAGTTACTGGCTAGCTAGGTCTTCATCTGTGTCTGGTGTTAGCTATTTACTTAAGTAAAAATACTTTAAAGTACTACTTAAGTAGTTTTTTGGGGTATCTGTACTTTACTATTTATATTTTTGACAACTTTTACTTTTACTTCAATACATTACTTAATAAAATAATGTACTTTTTACTCCATACATTTTCCCTGACACCCAAAAGTTACATTTTGAATACTTAGCAAGACAGGAAAATGGTCTTCAATTCACACACTTATCAAGAGAACATCCCTGGTCATCCCTACTGTCTCTGATCTGGTAGATTCACTAAACACACATGCTTTGTTTATAAATTATGTCTGAATGTTTGAGTGTTCCCCTGGCTATCTGTAAATTAATAAAACCAGAAAATGGTTCCCCCTGGCTTGCTTAATATAAGGAATGTGAAATCATTTGTACTTTTACTTTTGATACTTGTATACCTTTTCTCAAGTAGTATTTTACTGGGTGACTTTAACTTGTACTTGAGTCTTTTTCTATTAAGGTATCTTTACTTTTACTCAAGTATGACAGTTGTGTACCTTTTCCATCAGTGACTGCAACACTGCTCACTGCATCCAAGTTTCTTGAAATACAGTGCATTCGGAAAGTGCATGTGAAAAAAGTCAAGGGGTCTGAATAATTTCCAAATGCACTGTAGGTGTTTCAAAGAGCTGTCAGTCAAGGCGAGCTCATGAATATAAGCTCCTCGCCCACTCAGCCTGTCTTTTCAAACTTCCTGGTGGTATCCATGAGAGATAAATTATTTTTTCTCAAATGTTCAGCATTTCTATCCCCAAAAAATATTATGGGTGACATTTTAGTCATACAAAAGGTTATTTTACATGGGAATCAAAATGACTGTTCGGGACCTGCTAAGTGCAACCGGTTTGCTCAAAAGTAATAACAGACAGCACATTGGGGTTTACTGTGTACATTCACCGTACACCTTTATTTGTGTGATGATTGTACCTTTACATAAAAAATATTGCGTCATTTTTTTTTCTCCATTATATTAGATTGTCCACACATGTACCCTAACAGGTACCGAACCATGTGAGATCATATGTGTACCTCTGAAGGTACATTATATACAATACTGTATCCTGTATTTTTTGGAGAGTGCAGAGTGTGTGTGTGTGTGTGTGTGTGTTGTTCCATTCACAAATGTATTATAAAACTCAACAAGTAGATATAAATACTGTAGGTGAGGGAAAGGTTGTTCCTCAACCTACAAGAACATTCTGGGAAGCAAAGAGTGTTCTCTGGGTTTCTAGCTAAACTCTGTGGGATTACAGAGAGAAAGAAAGAGAGAGAGAGGGGAGAGGAGGAGAGAGAATGAGACAGAAAGAGTGAGAGAAAAAGTTGGAGGTAGAGAGAGAGAGAGAGAGAGAGAGAGACATATTTGCCTCTGTCCAGTGTCTGTGTTCTTTTGCCCATCTTAATCTTTTCTTTTTATTGGCCAGTCTGAGATATGGCTTTTTCTTTGCAAATCTGCCTAGAAGGCCAGCATCCTGGAGTCGCCTCTTCACTGTTGACGTTGAGACTGGTGTTTTGCGAGTACTATTTAATGAAGCAGCCAGTTGAGGACTTGTGAGGCGTCTGTTTCTCAAACTAGACACTCTATAATGTAATCGAATGTTCAGATTGAGCGGAGGGGCTCTTAACAAAACTCCCACCTTAGAGAAGACGCCTTCGTCCAATGACTCATGTGCAATGTAATGGAACTGAGAGTCATGATCAAGGGCTAGTTACCTAGCTAGCAACCTGATAACTTGACCACTAAATAGGCTGTGGATACATTTGGATGGCACAGGAATTACTTGAAAGGAATAGGCTCCTCAAAGAGATGCTTCAAAGGTATGCTGCATATGCAAGAGTGTATGCTTCCGTGTGTGAGAGATGCTTCAAAGGTATGCTGCATATGCAAGAGTGTATGCTTCCGTGTGTGAGAGAGGATGTGTGTTTCACGTTTCAAGTTGTTATTGTCACGCACACTAATACAGTGAAATTATTTTCTTGCTTGCTCTTTCCTAACAATGCAGTAATCAATATCATAGTCAATAGTGTGAGAGCGGGAGTAAGTGAGAGAGAGAGGGTGTGGGAGGGAGGGGGGGGGGGGGGAGAGTGTGTAGGCATATGTGTGTAAAGGTATCTGAACAGTGCCGATGGTTACAGTGTTTTCAAAACATTGTTGGACAAGTTTAAAAGCTCTTTGTTTTTGTATCCATAGAGACAGTTCCATTTTCCTATAGTCAAAGTCATTTAGAATTCCTGAAGCTTTATCAGTACTTTAAGCTGTGTGTGTGTGTGTGTGTGTGTGTGTGTGTGTGTGTGTGTTTAACTCCCCACAAAAATAGTAAACAAACAACAATGTGACCAACTGGGGACATTTTGTTGTTTTTCACCACAAGGTCAAATGCTATTTCTAGGGGGTTTAGGGTTAAGGTTATAGTTAGTGTTAGGGTTAGAATTAGTGTTAGGGTTAGAATTAGGTTTAGGTTTAGGGTTAGGAGCTAGGGTTAGGAGCTAGGGAGAGGCCATCTGGAGAGGATAGGCATAGGGTTACAGAATACCCAGAATCTTCTCCCATCTGATCAATACAGAGAGAGAAGGGTTGGGGGGGGGGGGGGGGGGGAAAGAAAGAGAGAGGGTGGGGAGAGAGGCAGAGAGAGAAGGAGAGAGAGGAAGACAGTTAAAAACGAGAGAAAGTCTTAAGTTGACAGGTGCAGGAATGGAGAGAGGGAAGGAAGAGACGAGAGAGAGAGAGAGAAGAGGGAGAGGGAGAGGGAGAGAAGAGGAAAGACCGCAATAATATTAATGCAATACAGTAACATAGTTGTGTGAGGAATGGAAAAGACAGAGACAGGAATATAACAAAATTAGAGAAAGGCACCAGTGCTATATTTGATGATTTTCAGGTTCTTATTTTATGAATTTTATTGCATTCAGCTTCTTGTATTAGACAATGGTGTATTCTGTTAGTATTGTGAAATGTAGATGTGTTCAGTGTGAAGTCTAGTGATTCATACATACGAACATATACTGTAAATGGAGCTAAAAACCTGTGTGTTTGTGTGTGTGGGTAGAAGAGCTGTACAAATCCATGTTACTGATTCATTCTGAATCGGAATTTATGAACTGAACTGTATCCACATCTGCTGCAATTATTGGTTGATTTACGTTGTATTTATGTCTTTATGCACGGGTGGGGGTGGGGGGGGGGTGTTGTCCAACTTGAGGCGTCATAAAAAAATGTGCACCCCTCCCTTGTACTGAAAAATAATTGCAAACCTTCCCCCCTCAGAATTAACTCAAAATAACAAATAACAATAACTGTAGCGGCCCTGTGTTTATAAACGGGGATATCGACCACTTCAGCATGGTTTTTGTGGCACAGTCGATGCCACGTAGGGCTACGGGGTCTGCCGACCACCACGGAGGTTGAGGGTCTGCCGACCACCACGGACCAGCTCACCCTCCCTGCCTTTCATTACACTACGATCAGAGCCAGCTGCAGACAATGACCAGCTAGGGGGAAATCAGATTTGAAACATTTTGATGCTATACAGTGGCAAGAAAATGTATGCGAACCCTTTGGAATTACTTGGATTTCTGCCTAAATGTCTTAAACCAAGTGGCGTAGTGGTCTAAGACACTGCATCTCAGTGATAGATGCGTCATTACAGATGAATCCAGACTGTATCACAACCGGCCGTGATTGGGAGTCCCACAGGGCGGTGCACAATTGGCCCAGCGTTGTCCGAGTTTGGCCGGTGTAGGCTGTTACTGTAAATAAGAATTTGTTCTTAACTGACTTGCCTAGTTAAAAAAATTGGTCATAAAATTTGATATGATCTTCATATAAGCCACAAAAATAGACAAACACAGTGTGCTTAAACTAATAACACACAAATTATTGAATTTTTCTTGTCTATGTTGAATACATAATTGAAACAAAAGTATGTGAACAAATTGTCTATAAATGAAGAAAGTTCAGCACTGTTGCTACTCTCCCTAGGAGTGGCCGTCCTGCAAAGATGACTGCAAGAGCACAGCGCAGAATGCTCATTGACGTTAAGAAGAATCCTAGAGTGTCAGCTAAAGACTTACAGAAATCTCTGGAACATGCTAACATCTCTGTTGACGAGTCTACGATACGTAAAACACTAAACAAGAATGGTGTTCATGGGAGGACACCACAGAAGAAGCCAATGCTGTCCAAAAAAAAAACATTGCTGAACGTCTGAAGTCTGAAGTTCGCCAAATAGCAACTGGATGTTCCACAGTTCTACTGGCAAAATATTCTGTGGGCAGATGAAACTAAAGTTGAGTTGTTTGGAAGGAACACAACACTATGTGTGGAGAAGAAAAGGCACAGCACACCAACATCAAAACCTCATCCCAACTGTAATGTATGGTGGAGGGAAATGTTATGACCAATTTATGCAGACATCCAGGTAATTCCAAAGGGTTCACATACTTTTTCTTGCCACTGTATTTTTAATTATATAAAATATATGCAAAGAATTTTCCAAAAACAGTTTTCTGTGCCAATGCACCACACAACCAATAAGCAAAGCAAACCGACTTCAGGAGCTTCAATATCATGGCTTGCGATTTCAACACCACAATCAAAAATGGACTCTAACCACATTTCCATCCACAGTTTTTATGTGAGTAAAGTCATACCGTATAAACAAAAAATCACGACAGCTGTGATGGAAACAGGAAGTTTCGGAACAATTGTATAAATGCTGAACGATAATTCATTAGTTCGAAATTGTGGGATTTATTTGTGTTATTGAATTAATTATGCAAGAAATGGTGGTGGAAACACCTTTATGCACAAATATTGCAACAAGCTCTCACAGTCTCACGTCAGAATTAGACCTTCATCCATGTTTCTCAAATGTCAAGTTCTTCCAAACGTCACATTTCTAAGTGTTTAAGGTTAAGTGTAGGCATTAACTCCACATTTTTAAGGTTAGGTTTAGGTTTAGGCATTAACTCAGAATTATTAAGGTTAGGCATTAACTCAGAATGGTTAAGGTAAGGGTTAAACAACTTTCTATCGTTAACATGCAACCCTTCAAACCAGAGGCAGATTCTTACGCCCATCCGTCATCCCTGTCCACAACACCCTAGCAAAACCAAGGCTGAGGTCCAAACACTTAAAAGACACACCCTATCCCCTCAGCCCTCAAATTAAGTGGACCCTTCTGGGGCGAGGGAGGAAGAAATGATTACACTTGTCCGGAAATTCGTCACTCCTTCATCCCGCGATGATTGTGTTTTCAGCCAACGGTAACTTGTGTGTGTTTTATATGCGCTACAGTCAATTATGATTGCATATTTATTTACATGAACTATATCATTATTAATATACGCCTACTGTGTGATAGCTAATTCATTTGCTAGCTAACTAACGTTAGCCTGCATAGCTGGAACTTCTGAAGAAGGAAAATATTTTACTTCTACAACCAAACAAAATATAATTACTTTTACAAGACGTGTTTGTGACGCCATGTGCATTAGTAGCACAATTTATAACTTATTTACAATAATATTTACTTCCACTTGTATGTTGACTTCTCCATTGATGTTGTTTTTAAGTTTTCGCTGACTTTTCTTAGCGGATATACAATCATCGCGAATTGAATTATGGGGAGTTTCAGGCCCCGGAGTGAACATAATTGTACACTCGCAAACTCGACTAAAAACGAGGGCTGAGGGGCTTACGTTGCAAACTTCCCTTACTTGGCTAATCATTTGGACCGCACTCCAAGATGGCGACGGGGATTCCCCCAAGGGCATAAGGCGAGGGTATGTGGACGAGGGTGTGTCTTTTAAGTGTTTGGACCTCAGCCCAAAACCTATTTGAAGGTAACAGCACTCACTGTTGTCCCTAGTGGACGGTTTTCCTCGTTCTTCCAACGTCCTCAGACATGGATGGACGTCGAATACTGACTTGTATCATGGGTGACCTGCCTGAATATTGATAAAATAACCATCATATCGAAGTTAACTTAGAGTCACACAGTGATATGGTGTGTGATCCTCCCACTACGACTCAGGAAACCATGCAGTTAATTTCAGTGTTTCTTAGGCTAGAGATTAAATAACTTATGATGAACTTCACAGGGTGGTGAAAGTGCACAGTGGTCTTAATGCTCCTTCCCAATATGAATTGAGTGTCTGATTCTGGTGACATGATGATAGATGCTTGACTGCTTGGATGCCACAATAATATTATCATGTAGACTAGCCTACCCGCACTATATCTGCGAGGTGTTGGCTAGAGCACACGTGCCAAGACCAGAGTAGGCACATTTGCTATTTAACGCAAAATTCTTTGTGACAAAACTATCGGTAGAGCTGAAAATGTGATGTTAACACACTGAAATTCAGATTTTTATTCAGTACATGAAAACTTAACAAGTCTGTTTGTTGGAAACACGCCATTGGTGGGAAAATACACACAATTTCTTTATGTGGATTTTTTACTTTTTTTTTTATATTCACTTGAAAATCTGTTGCCAATTGGATGGAAAACTAACTGCTGTCAATCTCGACAAACTGAAAATCCATCCCTCCCTGCCTGTCCAGTATCGAATGCTTGGCTTGACCATCTCCGAATGTCATCAAACCTTTTGGTGATTTGCAACAGATGTCTCTTTCCATTTTATCAAATGGCTCCTGCACAGTTTTTAATGCTGGAATTGTATTTTGGACGAACGTGCGCAGGTAGCCTACAGGAGACTTTGGAAGTAGACCGGTTGTGGTGTTCATGCCACATATTAAAGCTAATACATTGTACAAATTAAATTGCACATCTTAAGGCTGTATTGAAGGGTCCTAGGTGCGCGAGGAATAGCCGTAGGGATTGGAGAGGAGGCTAAACGCGTGTTAAGCTTTCCTTAATAACTGGGCCTGCTGGGAGGATATGGCTGCGTTTACACAGGCAGTCCAATGATGGTATTTTTTTTCCCTCCTAATTGGTCCTTTGACCATTCAAATCAGCTCTTCCTGTGTAAACGTAGCTTATGTGGTCACATTATTATAGGGCGTCTTGGTGATCTGAAACAGACAGGGTATCTCAGTATCAGCAGTAGAAATCCAGCCAGACTGGCCTGCTACTGCCTGTCTAGACCTTATAAACTGTCCAGAGTAGACCCACAACTGGTCCAAATGGAATGAAACATTCAAACACAGGGCTTTTGCGCCATTATTCAAATGACATTTTCACTGCAGCATAGAGTAGAACGTTGTACTCACTTGAAAACAATAATGCAATTGTTCATACGTTGTGGTGTTGTAGCCTAGTCTAGGTAGGATCATTGTGTTGTGGTGTTGTAGCCTAGTCTAGGTAGGATCATTGTGTTGTGGTGTTGTAGCCTAGTCTAGGTAGGATCATTGTGTTGTGGTGTTGTAGCCTAGTCTAGGTAGGATCATTGTATTGTGGTGTTGTAGCCTAGTCTAAGTAGGATCATTGTGTTGTGGTGTTGTAGCCTAGTCTAGGTAGGATCATTGTGTTGTGGTGTTGTAGGATCATTGTATTGTGGTGTTGTAGCCTAGTCTAGGTAGGATCATTGTGTTGTGGTGTTGTAGCCTAGTCTAGGTAGGATCATTGTGTTGTGGTGTTGTAGCCTAGTCTAGGTAGGATCATTGTATTGTGGTGTTGTAGCCTAGTCTAGGTAGGATCATTGTATTGTGGTGTTGTAGCCTAGTCTAGGTAGGATCATTGTATTGTGGTGTTGTAGCCTAGTCTAGGTAGGATCATTGTATTGTGGTGTTGTAGCCTAGTCTAGGTAGGATCATTGTGTTGTGGTGTTGTAGCCTAGTCTAGGTAGGATCATTGTGTTGTGGTGTTGTAGCCTAGTCTAGGTAGGATCATTTGTGTTGTGGTGTTGTAGCCTAGTCTAGGTAGGATCATTGTCCCTCAACAAGATCCATAGGTGAGCCTTTTCAGCTGCATGATTCATATTGAAAATGTATGCAGCTTTGACTGACTTTATGTGTGATATGACTGCTAGTTAGCCTATTGTAGATCTGGACATATACAATCCACCTGCCACTATTGTCACTTTGAATGGCGGATAGAGGGCAGGATAGACAGTTAGACTG
>CM042422.1:3914210-3936710 GCA_023634145.1 Thymallus thymallus
ACAAAATTATACATTGGTTTCCTTACCCTGTAAGCAGTACATGGACAAGGTATGTCAACGTTTTGGCATTTGTGGCACAAATCCCATTCGTCATGGGACAGGTATCAGCATTTTTCAAACATCATGTTCAAAACCTCTATAAGTGACTTTGTTGGGCTTCATTAATCAATTGTAGACACTTTCGGATGATTTGGACACAAAGAGTGAAAAATGATAATATTGGTAATTCGTGTTAACTATCCCTTTAAAGGCCCAGTGCAGTCACAAATGAGATATTCCTGTGTTTTATATATATTTCACACTATGATGTTGGAACAATATTGTGAATTTTTAAAAATTATAATGCCCTTTTAGTGTAAGAGCTGTTTGAGAAGACTTTTTGCCTGTTTGGGTGGTTTGGAGTTTTGGACTGCCTGGTGAAATTAGTTAATAGGCCAATAAGAAAGATAGTTTCAAACCTCTCAGCCAATAACAGCTAGTTTTCAGTTTTCCCCTCCCACTCAGACCACTCCCAGACAGTCCTAGATAAATGACTTCCTTGAGAAATGTCTCTTTGCTAAGAATTTATTTTTGTTTATTTTTTTACCATTTTAATTTCAAACAATCACAGTAAGGTACTTAATTGTTTTTATTTGTATTTATTTGATTTAAATAGGCAAGTCAGTTAAGAACAAATTCTTATTTACAATGACGGCCTACCCCGGCCAAACCCTCCCCTAACCCGGACGACGTGGGCCAACTGTGCTTTGCCCTATGGGAATCCCGATCACGGCCGGTTGTGTTACAGCCCAAGATCAAACCGGCGTCTGTAGTGACGCCTCTAGCACTAAGATACAGTGTGGGGTTCAGACCCAGGGCCTCAAGCTTAATGATGAGCTTGGAGGGTACTATGGTGTTGAATGCTGAGCTATAGTCAATGTAGGCTGTCATTACATAGGTATTCCTCTTGTCCAGATGGGATAGGGCAGTGGGATTGTGATTGCATCGTCTGTGGATCTATTGGGGCGGTAAGCAAATTGAAGTGGGTCTAGGGTGACAGGTAAGGTAGAGGTGATATGATCCTTGACTAGTCTCTCAAAGCACTTCATGATGACAGAGGTGAGTGCTACAGAGCGATAGACATTTAGTTCAGTTACCTTTGCTTTCTTAGGTACAGGAACAATGGTTGGCCATCTTGAAGCATGTGGGGACAGCAGACTGGGATAGGGAGAGATTGAATATGTCCGTAAACACACCAGCCAGCTGGTCTGCGCATGCTCTGAGGACGCGGCTAGGGATGCCGTCAGGGCCGGCAGCCTTGCGAGGGTTAACACGCTTAAATGTCTTACTTACGTCGACCACGGAGAAGGAGAGCCCACAGTCCTTGGTAGTGCGCTGCGTCGGTGGCACTGTGTTATTATCAAAGCGGGCAAAGAAGGTGTTTAGCTTGTCCGGACGCAAGACGTCGGTCTCTGTGACGTGGCTGGTTTTCCCTTTGTAGTCGTGATTGTCTGTAGACGCTACCACATGCGTCTTGTGTCTGGGCCGTTGAATTGCAACTCCACTTTGTTTCTCTACTGACGTTTTGCGTTTTTGATGGCCTTGCGGAGTGAATAACTACACTGTTTGTATTCGGCCATATTCCCAGTCACCTTGCCATGGTTAAATGAGCTTTCAGTTTGGCGCGAATGCTGCCATCTATTCACGGTTTCTGGTTATGGTAGGTTTTAATAGTCACAGTGGGTACAACATCTCCTATACACTTCCTGATAAACTTAGTCACCGTATCAGTGTATTCGTCTATGTTGTTCTCTGAGGCTACCCGGAACATATCCCAGTCTGCGTGATCAAAACAATCTTGACGCATGGATTCCGATTGGACAGACCAGCGTTGAATAGTCCTTAGCACAGGTACTTCCTGTTTGAGTTTCTGCTTATAGGAGGGGAGGAGCAAAATGGAGTCGTGGTCAGATTTGCAAAAAGGAGGGCGGGGGAGGGGCTTGTAGGCATCCAGGAAGTTAGAATAACATTGGTTGAGTGTTTTAGCGGCGCGAGTACTACAGTCGATGTGTTGATAGAATGCAATAAATGCAGCCTCAGGATATGTGGTTTCCAGTCCAGTGAAGTTCTTTGAGGGCTGTCGTGGTGTCGGCTTGAGGGGGGATATACACGGCCGTGACTATAACCAAAGAAACATTTTCTTGGGAGATAATACGGTCGGCATTTGATTGAGGTATTCTAGGTTGGGTGAACAAAAGGACATGAGATCCTGTATGTTACCGCAATTAAACCATGAGTCGTTAATAATGAAACATACACCTTCGCCCTTCTGCTTCCCGGAGAAATATTTATTCCTGTCTACGCGATGAACTGAAAACCCAACTGGCAGGACCGACTCAGTATATCCTATGAGAGACATGTTTCCATGAAACAGAGTATGTTACAGTCCCTAATGTCTCTCTGGAAAGAAACCCTCTCCCTGAGCTCGTCAACTTTGTTATCCAGAGACTGAACGTTAGCGAGTAATAATAAAAACCAAATTCCATAAAGTTTCCAAATAGCTAGTCACAAGTTAGCCCCCTCTGTCGGCGCCACTGACTGTCAGTGACTCACATAAACAAAGATCACCTTGTGTTCTATTAATCCAACTGTCAACCGACTGAGTTAAAACATTTTGGGGGGGAAAGTATTCCACGGGTTTCCCATCCCTGCTCTACCCTGTTGATCTTTCTCCTAAGTTAACAAAACATACCTTTTTTCATGCTGAGACTGAGAGATAGAGATATGGAGGGAGGGAGGGAGGGAGGGAGGGAGGGAGGGAGGGAGGGAGGGTGAATGAGTGAGTGAAGGAGCGAGTGAGTCAATGTTTTGGGGGAAGGAGGGGGTGTGGGCTTCAGGTTGATGCTGGCTGAGTATTTATAGACCCACCCACACACTCACTGGTAGAGAGAAGAAAGAGAGAGAGCGAGGGAGAGGGTGGAGAGAAAGAGAGGGGAGGAAGAATAAAGGACATGGGCTCCCAAGTGGCTCAGCGGTCTAAGGCACTGCATCTCAGTGCTAGAGGCGTCACTACAGACAACCTGGTTCAAATCCAGACTGTATCACAATTGGCCGTGACTGGGAGTCCCATAGGGAATTTGTTCTTATTAATCCTCCATAGCTTCTTCACTGTCTTTTATTACAGTTTTTGTTGGTCACTTTAGTACTATTATCGCAAGTATGTGGTAAAACCTCACAACTGTTAGTACAACACTCAAAGCAGATCATCAAAAAGGCTGTCTTTTCAAACATGTGAACACATGTTCAATTGACTAAGTACAACACACAAAATTACACAGTCACTTTTTCACCACACCTAATCAGTGTGTCATCAAAGAAATACCTTTGATTTGCTTCTCTTCTGATTTGCGTAAATACATCTGACCAACACTAATCCAACTGCTCTTACTGGTTAATCACTGAACCGTTTGGTAAACCTATAGATTTTAAATTGGATTGTCAGCTATATACAGTGTATGGATTTTGAGAAGTACACAAATAAAATGTGTGTTTGTATGAACATCTAAATGACATGTAACCACACATAATGAATACTGGTTATTGCTAATTGATTCCACATGGTGGAACCACAATTGGTCCCCATATAAAAGGGGTTGTCAACACTGGCAATGTGTTTCAACATGGAGCAGATAGACAGCAAGGAATAGGAAGTGCTGTGGACAAGGGATCCATCAGAGAGGTGGGCATGGGCACCGACAGAGAGGTCAGAGAGGTGGGCATGGGCACCGACAGAGAGGTCAGAGAGGTGGGCATGGGCACCGACAGAGAGGTCAGAGAGGTGGGCATGGGCACCGACAGAGAGGTCAGAGAGATGGGCATGGGGCCCGACAGAGAGGTCAGAGAGATGGGCATGGGCACCGACAGAGAGGTCAGGGAGCTGGGCATGGGGCCCGTCGAAGGGTTGGTCGTCAGAGAGAGGGAGGCAGAACTGTTGTCTCTAATGAAGTCCGGGCCATCATCGTTGATCATGTGGTGAACCGAGGCCTTACTATGGCAGAGGCTGCCAGATTAGTTGATCCAAATCAACTGTCAATTCTATCATCCAAACTTTTTGCCAAGAAAACCGGTAAGTCTGGAGGATATATACTATGCTTTACCATTACATTTACAGTAAATTGTAATGCATGTAAATTCATCAAACATGTTACAGTATTCTTACCTTATGATCTATTGACAGGATACTCTGTTCTACCCTCAGAGTTGACAGAAAACCCCATGGTGGTGGCCGTGGCCGTGTGCTGACTGACCAGCAGGTGTGGGCAGTGGTGGAAATGGTGAGGGCCAGGAAGGATATACGGCTGTCAGAAATAAAGCAGGCCATTGAGGAGAACAATGACACCTTTGCCATTATGGCATCCATCAGCCTGCCAACAGTAGCCCGCCTTCTGAAGAGACACAAGGTATCAATGAAACACATTTACCTGGTGCCTTTTGAGAGAAACAATGACCGGGTGAAACAACTGAGGGCTGAGTATGTTCAGGTACAGCACTATATACTGTATTACTGTTACTATTTGGTGCATCGCCTACTTCATATGTATATTGGAACTACACTGTAAAAAGAACTAACCAAAATATATTTTTTAGAGGGTGATGGTGCTTGATGCTGATGTGAACCATCAGAAGTATATTTTTGTTGATGAAGCGGGCTTTAACCTGGCCAAAACTCGTCGCCGTGGACGGAACCTCATCGGCCAACGGGCCACTGTCCAAGTGCCTGTACAACGTGGAGGAAACATCTCCATGTGCGCAGCTATCTGAAGACGTAGGCCATTACTTGGCTCCTACAACGCTGCACATCTCATTGAGTTTCTCGATGAAGTTGAGCCGGCTTGTCAAGGTGAAGGGGTCACCTATGTAATTGTGTGGGACAATGTCAGGTTCCAATATGCAGAGGTGGTTCAAGCATGGTTTCAGGCCCATCCCCGATTCATGGCACTCTACCGGCCCCTATACTCTCCTTTCCTCAACCCTACTGATTACACATAGGATAGATATTCTGTAAATGTTGGGTAATGTAAGTGTACATGTATTGCCTAATGTGAAAACTGTGTAATCTGTCTTTTACAGGAATGTAGCATATTACTTTCAGCACTTCTAAGGGCGATTTGAAACATGTATCTTGCATTGTTTGTTATTGGATTCACTGGTAGTTAAAACGACTAAACTGAAAACATCTCATTATGTTGTGTTTTGGTGATTAAACCATATGTTCGGATGACATTTCATGAGAAACTTATATTTTGAGTCAATGGTTGTGTGGTGAGAGATGGTTACAATCCAAATGAATGCACAATGGCAAGTTTTGCATGAAAGACTGGCTGCGTTACAAGTGTGATGAGTTTGGAGTTATGAAGTTTTACCACATACTGGACTTGCAATACTAGTACCAAAGCGATCAACGAAATCTGTGAACGGTAGATAGACAAACTTTTAAATTGTTCATTTAACCTTTAACTAGGCAAGTCAGTTAACAACAAATTCTTATTTTGCAATGACGGCCGACACCGGCCAAACTCGGACGACGCTGGGCCAATTGTGCGCCGCCCCACACAGTTGTGATACAGTCTGGATTTGAACCAGGGTGCCTTAGACCGCTGCACCACTTGGGAGCCCAGATAACAACTGTGTGAGAGAACGAGAATGAGAGAGAGAACTTTGGTTTTAGAAGTCGGGGGGGACATAATTATTACTTGACCACTGTAACTGACCCAAAATTAAAGAAAGCTTTGACTATGTACAGCATAGCCGTCTTCCTAAACTTCCATATGTTGACATTGCCAAAGCAAAATAAACAATATAAAATAAACAGTAAACATTACACTCACATATTATGGCTATATATAGTGTTGTAACGAAGTGCAAATAGTTAAAGTACAAAACGGAAAATAAATAAACATACAGTAAATATGGGTTGTATTTACCATGGTGTTTGTTCTTCACTGGTTGCCCTTTTCTTGTGGCAACAGGTCACACATTTTGCTGCTGTGATGGAACACTGTTTTATTTCACCCAATAGATATGGGAGTTTATCAAAATTGGATTAGTTTTTTCGAATTCTTTGTGGGTCTGTGTAATCTGAGGGAAATATGTGTCTCTGATATGGTCATACATTTGATAGGAGGTTAGGAAGTGCAGCTCAGTTTGGACACATGGCCTGTCTTCTCTTGAGAGCCAGGTCTGCCTACGGCATGCAGTCTCGATTTGGTGTGAATTCTTGGTTGGTGAGTCGACCCGCAGACCTCACAACCATAAAGGGCAATGGGTTCTAGAACTCTTTAACGATTTTTTATTTAGATTTTTTACTATTTTTTAAAACTGTATTGTTGGTTAAGGGCTTGTAAGTAAGCATTTCACTGTAAGGTCTACACCTGTTGTATTGTTGGTTAAGGTCTTGTTAGTAATCATTTCACTGTAAGGTCTACATCTGTTGTATTGTTGGTTAAGGGCTTGTTAGTAATCATTTCACTGTAAGGTCTACATCTGTTGTATTGTTGGTTAAGGTCTTGTTAGTAATAATTTCACTGTAAGGTCTACACCTGTTGTATTGTTGGTTAAGGGCTTGTTAGTAATCATTTCACTGTAAGGTCTACACCTGTTGTATTGTTGGTTAAGGGTTTGTAAGTAAGCATTTCACTGTAAGGTCTACACCTGTTGTATTGTTGGTTAAGGGCTTGTTAGTAAGCATTTCACTGTAAGGTCTACACCTGTTGTATGTGACAAATAACATTGATTTGATAACTGATTCAAGTATTTGTAGCCAGATCCTAATTGGCATGTCGAATTTTATGTTCCTTTTGATGGCATAGATTCTTGCCTTGTCTCTCAGAGATTTCACAGCTTTGTGGAACTTACCAGTTGCGCTGATATTAAGGCTGAGGTATGCATAGTTTTTATGTGTGCTCTAGGGTACGTAGCCTAGTGGTTAGGGTGTTGAGCCAGTAACTGAAAGGTTGCTGGATTGAATCCCCAAACTGACAAGGTAAATAATCTGTTGTTTTTCAACCGAACAAGGCAGTTAACACACTGTGCCCTGGTAGGCTGTCATTGTAAATACGAATTTGTTCTTAACTGACTTGCCTAGTTAAATTAAAAAAAACTGTGTCTAGATGGAATTTGTATTTGTGGCCCGGGCAACTGCACCTTTTTTGAAACACCATTATTTTTGTCTTACTGAGATTTACTGTCAGGGCCCAGGTCTGACAGAATCTGTGCAGAAGATCTAGGTGCTGCTGTAGGCCCTCCTTGGTTGGTGACAGAAGCACCAGATCTTCAGCAAACAGGAGACATTTGACTTCAGATTCTAGTAGGGTGAGGCCGGGTGCTGCACAGTCTGCTGTTAATGATAATACAGAGGATTTTCCCAAGGTTGCTGTTGACTCATATCCCACGGTAGTTATTGGGGTCAAATTTGTCTCCACCTTTGTGGATTGGGGCGATCAGTCCTTGGTTCCAAATATTGGGGAAGATGCCAGAGCCAAGGATGATCTTAAAGAGCTTAAGTATAGCCAAATGGAATTTCTGGTCATTTTATCATTTCATTTAGGATATCATCAACACCACAGTCCTTTTGGGTTGGAGGGTTTGTATTTTGTCCTCTAGTTCATTCACTGTAATTGGAGTCCAGTGGGTTCTTTAATAGTTGATTCTAAAATGTGTATTTGATCATGTAGAGTGCATTCGGAAAGTTTTCAGACCCCTTCACCTTTTCCACATTTTGTTATGTTACAGCTTTATTCTAAAATTGATAAATAAAAATACAAATACAAATCCTCATCAATCTACAAACAATAATGACAAAGCAAAAACAGGTTTTTAGTCATTTTGCAGATTTATCTACAGAGGGTGAAATAAGTATTGAACACGTCACCATTTTTCTCAGTAAATATATTTCCAAAGGTGCTATTGACATGAAAGTTTCACCAGATGTTGGTAACAACCCAAGTAATCCATACATACAAAGAAACCAAAACAAATAAGTTCAGAAATTAAGTTATGTGTAATAATGTGAAATGACACAGGGAAAAAGTATTGAACACATGAAGAAAGGGAGGTTCAAAAAGGCATGGAAAGCCAAGACAACAGCTGAAAACTATCAGTAATTAAAAAGCAATCCTGCCCCCTGTCAGTGCAAATTAATATCAGCTGGTTCAGTCCCAACTGATGGCCTACAAAAAGGTCTCATTGCCAAGGTGTCACACAAGACACATCTCATGATGGGTAAAAGCAAAGAGCTGTCTCAAGACCTTCGCAACCTAATTGTTGCAAAACATAATGATGGCATTGGTTATAGGCGCATTTCTAAGCTTCTGAATGTTCCAGTGAGCACTGTTGGGGCCATAATACGGAAGTGGAAAGACAATCATTTCACCATATATTTGCCTCGACCAGGTGCTCCTCGCAAGATTTCTGACAGAGGAGTGAAAAGAATAATCAGAAGAGTTGTCCAAGAGCCAAGGACCACTTGTGGAGAGCTTCAAAAAGACCTGCAATTAGCAGTACTGTTGTCTCAAAGAAAACATTAAGTAATGCACTCCACCACCATGGCCTGTATGCACGCTCACCACGCAAGACTCCATTGCTGAAAAAAAAGCATGTTGAAGCTCGTTTAAAGTTTGCTGCACAACATTTGGAAAAGCCAGTGAAATACTGGGAGAATGTGGTCAGATGAGAGCAAAATTGAACTGTTTGGATGTCATAATACACACCATGTTTGGAGGAGAAATGGCACTGCACATCACCCTAAAATCACCATACCAACAGTGAAGTTTGGAGGTGGGAACATCATGGTGTGGGACTGCTTTTCAGCAAATGGTACTGGCAAACTTCACATAATTGAAGGAAGGATTAATGGGCAAATTTACGAGGAGCACCTGGTCACCCGCTGTATATATATATATTTATTTTTAAATACCTTATTTACATAAGTATTCACCCTTTGCTATGAGACTCGAAATTGAGCTCAGGTGCATCCTGTTTCCATTGATCATCCTTGAGTTTCTACAACTCGATTGGAAACCTGGCACCATCCCTACGGCAGTGGGGATGTTTTTCAGTGGCAGGGACTGGGAGACTAGTCAGGATCGAGTACAGAGAGATCCTTCATAAAAACCTGCTCCAGAGCGCTCAGGACCTCAGACTGGGGTGAAGGTTCACCTTCCAACAGGACAACGACCCTAAGCACACAGCCAAGACAATGCAGGAGTGGCTTCGGGACAAGTCTTTGAATGTCCTTGAGTGGCCCAGCCAGAGCCCAGACTTGAACCCGATCGAACATCTCTGGAGAGACCTGAAAATAGCGCTCCCCATTCAACCTGACAGAGCTTGAGAGGATCTGCAGAGAAGAATGGAAGAAACTCCCCAAATACAGGTGTGCCAAGCTTGTAGCGTAATTACCCAAGAAGACAGGAGGCTGTAATCGCTGCCAAAGGTGCTTCAACAAAGTACTGAGTAAAGGGTCTGAATAGTTATGTAAATGTGATATTGAAGTTTTTTTATTTTTAATACATTTGCAAAAATGTCTAAACACCAGTTTTTGCTTCGTCATTATGGTGTATTGTGTGTAGATTGATGAGGGGAAACAACTATTTAATCCATTTTAGAATAAGGCTGTAACGTATCAAACGTAACAAAAGGCCCTTTCCTGTTTCCAGTGGTGGAAAAAGAACCCAATTGTCATACTTGAGTAAAAGTAAAGATACCTTTAAAAAAAATTACTCAAGTGAAAGTCATCCAGTAAAATACTACTTGCGTAAACATCTAAAAGTGTTTGGTTTGAAATATACTTAAGTATCAAAAGTAAAAGTATAAATAATATCAAATTCCTTATATTAAGCAACTCAGGCGGCATGGGACACTCTTCAGACACAATTTTTAAACAAAGCATTTGTGTTTAGTGAATCTTACCAGATCAGAGACAGTAGGGACGACCAGGGATGTTCTCTTGATAAGTGAGTGAATTAGACAACTTTCCTGTCCTGCTAAACATAAAAAATGTAACCAGTACTTTTGGGTGTCAGGGAAAATGTATGGAGTAAAAAGTACATTAATTTCTTTAGGAATGTAGTGAAGTAAAAGTAGTCTAAAATATAAATAGTAAAGTAAAGTACAGATACCCCAAAAAAACTACTTAAGTAGTACTTTAAAATATCTTTACTTAAGTACTTTACATCACTGGATTGGAGAAGTGGTTTATCCAGACATCTCCGTTTTGGATAGATAACTCTTCATGTTGTTTGTTTAGTGTTTTCCAATTTTCCCAGAAGCGGTTAGATTCTATGGATTTCCTGACGCGTGTAGATTCTTCAAACAACAACTTTATCATAAAATTTGCCAAATTGGAGCAATCAACAATAACTCAATAGTACAGAGTTAAAAGCCCAACGAACAGAGTTGTCTCTCAGCTTTTATAGAAAGTACAACCTCTTTGTCTTCGTGGGGTGGAAACAGGGACGGAAAATAGTGTGTAAAAGGCGATTGGTTTGTCTGACAGCCGAGATTGATGTCACAGTTAAAACTCTAATGTGCTCATTCCTGCAAGTTTTCATACAGCTGACTTCCTGCATATAGTAAAACCAAGGAAAGTGTCACATGCTGCGTTCACACCCAAAAGGATATGACTAAGTCACACAAAGACAAGTTTGTATCAGGTTCGAAAAAAACACTAGCGTTTAACATGATAATATTCTCTAAGTTGTAAAACACGGGATAGCAAGACTAATTTTGTTATTTCCCCCACACGTGCTGTTCCTTCTTTTTCCGTAGTGTATTTCTGTACTGTTTTAGTGAGTCACCTTAGTGAAGACGTAGGCTCATGTTTTTGGGTTGGATAGGTTTCTAAAAAAAAATCTTCGTTTTTTTTGCATTCTTCATCGAACCATTTGTCATTGTTATAAATGTTCTTAGGTTGACTTCTCTCTCTCTACAGCATTATAAACGGGTTTGCTCTGCCCCTGAAGTCAGAACACAAGCAGTTCCTGGTTCGAGTTCTGATCCCTCTACACACAGCCAAGTCCCTGTCCATCTTCCATGCACAGGTCAGTCACGTACGCACACACACTCTCTCTCTGCTCCCCAGTACTAAGAGTTAAAGTTGCCCTATGTAGAAATAATTTCCTGGTTGCAAAAAATCTAATAGTTTGCCTAATTTCAGTTTCTGTGTCAATGTGTAGGTTTCTATATGTGTATGTGTGCTCGATTCAATCTGTATGTACTTGTATGCGTGCATCTCTGCCTTGGTGTGTGTGTGTGTGTATATATATATATATATGTGTGTGTGTGTGTGTATATATACAGTGGGGAGAACAAGTATTTGATACACTGCCGATTTTGCAGGTTTTCCTACTTACAAAGCATGTAGAAGTCTGTAATTCAGAAAATCACATCGTATGATATTTAAATAATTAATTTGCATTTTATTGCATGACATAAGTATTTGATCACCTACCAACCAGTAAGAATTCCGGCTCTCACAGACCTGTTAGTTTTTCTTTAAGAAGCCCTCCTGTTCTCCACTCATTACCTGTATTAACTGCACCTGTTTGAACTCGTTACCTGTATAAAAGACACCTGTCCACACACTCAATCAAACAGACTCCAACCTCTCCACAATGGCCAAGACCAGAGAGCTGTGTAAGGACATCAGGGATAAAATTGTAGACCTGCACAAGGCTGGGATGGGCTACAGGACAATAGGCAAGCAGCTTGGTGAGAAGGCAACAACTGTTGGCGCAATTATTAGAAAATGGAAGAAGTTCAAGATGACGGTCAATCTCCCTCGGTCTGGGTCACCATGCAAGATCTCACCTCGTGGGGCATCAATGATCATGAGGAAGGTGAGGGATCAGCCCAGAAATACACGGCAGGACCTGGTCAATGACCTGAAGAGAGCTGGGACCACAGTCTCAAAGAAAATCATTAGTAACACACTACGCCGTCATGGATTAAAATCCTGCAGCGCACGCAAGGTCCCCCTGCTCAAGCCAGCGCATGTCAAGGC
This sequence comes from Thymallus thymallus, assembly GCA_023634145.1. NCBI lineage: Eukaryota > Metazoa > Chordata > Actinopteri > Salmoniformes > Salmonidae > Thymallus > Thymallus thymallus. Next base: position 3,926,248 of record CM042422.1, read on the forward strand.
CCGTCTGAAGTTTGCCAATGACCATCTGGATGATCCAGAGGAGGAATGGGAGAAGGTCATGTGGTCTGATGAGACAAAAATAGAGCTTTTTGGTCTAAACTCCACTCGCCGTGTTTGGAGGAAGAAGAAGGATGAGTACAACCCCAAGAACACCATCCCAACCGTGAAGCATGGAGGTGGAAACATCATTCTTTGGGGATGCTTTTCTGCAAAGGGGACAGGACAACTGCACCGTATTGAGGGGAGGATGGATGGGGTCATGTATCGCGAGATCTTGGCCAACAACCTCCTTCCCTCAGTAAGAGCATTGAAGATGGGTCGTGGCTGGGTCTTCCAGCATGACAACGACCTGAAACACACAGCCAGGGCAACTAAGGAGTGGCTCCGTAAGAAGCATCTCAAGGTCCTGGAGTGGCCTAGCCGGTCTCCAGACCTGAACCCAATAGAAAATCTTTGGAGGGAGCTGAAAGTCCGTATTGCCCAGCGACAGCCCCGAAACCTGAAGGATCTGGAGAAGGTCTGTGGGCCAAACTCCCTGCTGCAGTGTGTGCAAACCTTGTCAAGAACTACAGGAAACGTATGGTCTCTGTAATTGCAAACAAAGGTTTCTGTACCAAATATTAAGTTCTGCTTTTCTGATGTATCAAATACTTATGTCATGCAATAAAATGCAAATTAATTACTTAAAAATCATACAATGTGATTTTCATTATTTCTGTTTTAGATTCCGTCACTCACAGTTGAAGAGTACCTAATGATACAAATTACAGACTTCTACATGCTTTGTAAGTGGGAAAACCTGCAAAATCGGCAGTGTATCAAATACTTGTTCTCCCCACTGTATGTGTGTGTGTGTGTGTCAGTGTGTATTCTGAGTCTAAACGTCAGCTTGACCTACATTTCTCTCCTCAGACACCATGTATTATTTATTAACACACACATCTCTCTCTCTCTCTCTCGTTCTCTCTCTCTCTCTCTCTCTCTCTCTCTCTCTCTCTCTCTCTCTCTCTCTTGTCTCTCTCTCTCTCTCTCTCTCTCTCTCTCTCTCTCTCTCTCTCTCTCTCTCTCGCTCTCTCTCTCTCTCTCTCTCTCTCTCTCTTGTTCTCTCGCTCTCTCTCTCTCTCTTGTTCTCTCTCTCTCTCTCTCTCTCGCTCTCTCTCTCTCGTTCTCTCTCTCTCTCGTTCTCTCTCTCTCTCTCTCTCTCTCTCTCTCTCGCTCTCTCGTTCTCTCTCTCGCTCTCTCGTTCTCTCGCTCTCTCTCTCTCTCGTTCTCTCGCTCTCTCTCTCTCTCGCTCTCTCTCTCTCTCTCTCTCTCTCTCTCTGTTCCCCAGTACTAAGAGTTAAAGGTGCAAACATACAGTCAATAACACAATAGAGAATCTATATACAGTGTGCAAATGTAGTGCAAAATGTTAGCCTAATTTCAGTTTATGTCTCAAAACAAGCAAGTATAGTGTAGAGAATCATTGTAGCATCTAAACTGCTGTGAAATATATTTTCTATAACCAAAAATATTATATTTTCAAGCTGTTTGAAGCAAAAACTAAACCGGGAAGCATAGAAATAACACACATAGAATATATCTACAGCTTCTTAGACTTGTTTTCAATGAGAATGACAGATCTATAACTCACATTCTATGTGAATTTGGTCAGGTCGCCCAAAAAGTTACATATGGCATCTTTAAATATTAAATGAGAGAGACTGCATTGTGCACCCATGACCACTAGAGACCGGCCTTGAGTCACAGTACAGACACCCAGCTGTGATCACAACTCACACCATCCTCTTACACACATACACAACCAGCATATGTGAATGTGTGTGTCTATGTGTCAATGTGTATGTTTCTATTTGTGTATGTGTGCTCTATTCAATCTGTATGTACTTTGTGTGTTTGTGTGTGTGTTTGTGTATATATGTATATACAGAGTGTGTGTGTGTGTGTGTGTGTGTGTGTGTGTGTGTGTGTGTGTGTGTGTGTGTGTGTGTGTGTGTGTGTGTGTGTGTGTGTGTGTGTGTGTGTGTGTGTGTGTGTGTGTCAGTGTGTATTCTGAGTCTAAACGTCAGCTTGCCCTACATTTCTCGCCTCAGACACCATGTATTATTTATTAACACACACATCACGGCCTGTCAACTACACAAACACACACACACACAGTTCACCCAGAGAAAGAGCATGTTTAGCAAACCCCATTCACTCCAGCTAGGATCAGCTCAAACTGCTCCCCCCCCCCCCCCCCGGTCGGTTGATCTAACTCAGGGGTATTCAACTCTTACCCTAAGAGATCCGGAGCCTGCTGGTTTTCTGTTCTACCTCATAATGAATTACACCCACCTGGTGTCCCAGGTTTAAATCAGTCCCTGATTAGAGGTGAACAATGAAAAACACAGTGGAACTGGCTTTGACGTCCAAAGTTGAGTTTGAGGGCTCTAGCTGGTGAAGCTGGTCTGACCAGCATGGTCTAGCTCAGTGTTTCCCAAACCAGCAACGGGGTGCCTGATAAAAAAAAATGGGGTTGCGAGAGAAGAACCGGGGCTACGTCAGTAACCTCCGGTAGTCGCTAGATGAGGTTGTAATAAACAAAACGGTTTCTGTTATTCTTACTACAAATATGGCTCTATCTTTTTAACGGTTTAAAGGGATACCTTGGGATTTTGTCAATGAAGCCCTTCATCTACTTCCCCAGAGTCAGATGAACGCATGCTAGTTAGCAATTGAGCAAATGGTAGCTAGCAAGTTCCTTCAAACTGCAGGCAGAGACATGGTATCCATGGCGAAGTAGATAAAAGGGCTTCATTGACAAAAATCCTGATGTAATACTACATTATCATTATGACCTCATCACTGACAGATAAGACTCAGGAACACGTGTGTTTCTCTCTAAAGTGTCCACAGGACTCATTAGACCAGGCACTGAAGGCAATGATGATGTTCTTTTCTACACAGAAGATCATACAGAATGATCTTCCTGGTGATCTTCTTAACTTCAGAATACCTTTCCGATTCTGATTTCAGTCACTTCAAACCATACTTTCTTCAGATTGAAATACTATCAAAAGTACTGTCAGACTGGTTTGTAATAGACTGTCATAGCCCCAATTTTGACGTGGTCTGGGTGCCCCTGATCTAGGTGGTTCTGCTGGCAGACCAGCATGTTCTAGCTCAGGGGTACGAGGTCCGGAGCCTGCTGGTTGTCTGTTCTACCTGATAATGAATTACATCCACCTGGTGTCCCAGGTCTAAATCAGAGGTGAACAATAAAAAAAAGCAGTGGAACTCAGAGTTGAGTTTAAGGGGTCTAGCTGGTCAGGCCAGCATGGTCTAGCTGGTTATGCAAAAACACAGTGAAGGCTGGTCACCAGCGAAAATACAATGAAGGCTGGTCACCAGTGAAAACACAGTGAAGGCTGGTCACCAGCGAAAACACAATGAAGGCTGGTCACCAGCGAACACACAATGAAGGCTGGTCACCAGTGAAAACACAATGAAGACTGGTCACCAGTGAAAACACAGTGAAGGCTGGTCACCAGTGAAAACACAATGAAGGCTGGTCACTAGCTAAAACACAATGAAGGCTGGTCACCAGCGAAAACACAATGAAGGCTGGTCACCAGCGAAAACACAATGAAGGCTGGTCACCAGCGAAAACACAATGAAGGCTGGTCACCAGCGAAAACACAATGAAGGCTGGTCACCAGCGAAAACACAGTGAAGGCTGGTCACCAGCGAAAACACAATGAAGGCTGGTCACCAGAGAAAACACAATGAAGGCTGGTCACCAGCTAAAACACAGTGAAGGCTGGTCACAAGCTAAAATGCAGTGAAGGCTGGTCACCAGCGAAAACACAATGGAGGCTGGTCACTAGAGAAAACACAATGAAGACTGGTCACCAGTGAAAACACAGTGAAGGCTGGTCACCAGCGAAAATACAATGAAGGCTGGTCACCAGTGAAAACACAGTGAAGGCTGGTCACCAGCGAAAACACAATGAAGGCTGGTCACCAGCAAAAACACAATGAAGGCTGGTCACCAGTGAAAACACAATGAAGGCTGGTCACCAGTGAAAACACAATGAAGACTGGTCAACAGTGAAAACACAATGAAGGCTGGTCAACAGTGAAAACACAATGAAGGCTGGTCAACAGTCTATGCTGGTCTATGCTGTTTTTTTCAGCAGGGTGGGAAGGAACAATGGCAGGTTTCTCAAATGGCATACTATTCCCTATATAGTGCACTACTTTTGACCAAAGCCTTTGGGGCCTGGTCAAAAGTTGCGTACTATTAGTAACAGGGTGGGGTCTCTGGTCAAAAGTAGCCATGGTTTAGGCCAGTGTTTTCCAATGCCAGTCGTTGAGTACCCCCAACTTTATACATTTATGTAGTAGCCCCGGACAAGCACGCCTGATTCAACTTGTCAACTAATCATCAAGCCCTCCATTAGTTGAGTCCGGTGAGTTTATCTAGGGGTACAAAACAAATGAGTGCGGTTGGGGGGTACTTGAGGACTGGAGTTGGAAAACACTGATTTAGGCTGCTGTGTTTACATTATTAAAGTCACCAGTTGTCACCTCTTATTACCCTGGAACTACAAACACCATAAACTCTATCCTAACAGACTACAATACTGATAATCCCTCACCTAACAACAGAATCCAACTCTGTATTTACCCACTAATCTGACTTTAATACTTTAAACGTTTCAACTCCTGTCATCTCATTTTAATCACTGCTTCTTTCCTGCTTTCCTCATTCATACCTCTCTCCTTTCACCCTCAAGTCACCCTCTGCCTCCGCTCCAACCCTCCGTCGATCTTTCCATACAATGTGCATAGAGAGAGAGGGGGATGGAGGGATGGAGAAAGTCAGAGATGAAGAGAGAACAAAAAGTGAAAAAGAGAGAAGAGAGATGGAGAGAGAGAGAGAAAAAAAGGGAGAGGGAGGCAGAGAGAGGTAGAAAGTGAATGAGTGCTAGAGAAAAAGAAAGTGAGACAGATAGTTTGGAAGAGAGAGAGAGAGAGATCAAGAGAGAGAAAGTGAGCTAGAGAGAGAGGAAGAGAGAGAGGAAGAGAGAGAGGAAGAGAGAGAAAGGAGAGGTATAAGCTCTAATATGTCATATCCCCTCAGGGCAGGCTGTGACATCACTCCTTCCGAAGTAAACACACACACACTCCGTCGCCACGGTGCCCACTCGCTATGGCAACGAGCCTAGGCTGAGAGGCAACCGCGAAACACACACACACACACACACACACACACACACACACACACACCAACTTGGAAAACGTTTATTTTCGATCCTTAGTGAAGTAATCCGGTGGGATCAGGGTTTTACATCCCTTTGTATTCACTCTCAGAACGTTATGTGCTAGCTGGGCTGTATGTGTCTGTGTGTGTATATGTGTGTGTGTGTGTGTGTGTTAACCTGCTGTATGTATCTACCACTCTACAGCTGGCGTACTGTGTGGTCCAGTTTATGGAGAAAGATTCTACAGTCACAGAATATGTAAGGAACACCTTTTCTGTCATTTAGGGTTGTAAAATTAAACTAACTTTCCTAAAACAATTCCAGGCCTTCCTGATTGGAGGATTCCCTGCAGATTTCAGGAATACTCCAACCAGGAACTTTGCAACTCTACTGTTGTTAGTCACTTCCCGCGCTGTAACTTCCCGTATACATAAAACACTCTAACACCCTGCTGGACTTTGCCTCTGTTTTCTTTCTGTTCAGATCATACGAGGGCTCCTCAAGTACTGGCCCAAAACCTGCACCCAGAAAGAGGTCAGACATCTTTGTTTGTGTGTTTTGTTATAAACTCATGGTGTGAATCTCTCCTGTGTGTGTGTGTCCGTCCGTGCTTGCGTGCGTGTGTGTGTGTTTGTGTGCATCTGTCTCTTCATCTGTGTGTGTGTTTTTCTTGTGTGTGTGTGTGTGTGTGTGTGTGTGTGTGTGTGCGTGTGCATCTGTCTGTGTGTCTGTAGGTGATGTTCCTAGGGGAGATAGAGGAGATACTGGATGTGATCGAGCCGACTCAGTTTATACGTGTTCAGGAGCCTCTCTTCAAACAGATCGCTGCCTGCATCTCCAGCCCACACTTCCAGGTACACACACACACACACAGTCACACACAGACAGACAGACAGACAGACAGACAGACAGACAGACAGACAGACAGACAGACAGACAGACAGACAGACAGACAGACAGACAGACAGACAGACAGACAGACAGACAGACAGACAGACAGACATTATTGATCACTTGTTAAATCCACTTCAGTCAGTGTAGATGAAGGGGAGGAGACGGGTTAAGGAAGGATTTTTAAGCCTTGAGACAATTGAGACATGTATTGTGTATGTGTGCCATTCAGAGGGTGAACGGGCAAGACAAAAGATTTAAGTGCCTTTGAACGGGGTATGGTAGTAGGTGCCAGGCGCACCGTTTTTGTATCAAGAACTGCAACTCTGCTGGGTTTTTCACGCTCAACACTTTCCTGTGTGTATCAAGAATGGTTCACCACCCAAAGGACATCCAGCCAACTTGACACAACTGTAGGAAGCATTGGAGTCAACAAGGGCCAGCATCCCTGTGGAACGCTTTCAACACTTTGTCCATGCCCCGATGAATTGAGGCTGTTCTGAGGGCCAAAGGGGGGTGCAACTCAATAGTAGGAAGGTGTTCCTAATGTTTTGTACACTCAGTGTATATAACATAAGCTTTCTCTCTCTTCCTCCCTCTATTCCCCTTCCGCTCTCCCTTCCTCCCTTCTCCCTCACTACTTCTCTCCCTCTATCCCTTTCTTCCATCCTTCAATCCCTCTCCCTCTCCCTCTCTCCCTCTCTCCCTCCCTCCCCGTTGTAGGTAGCGGAGAGGGCTTTGTACTTCTGGAACAACGAGTACATCCTGTCTCTGATAGAGGAGAACTGTCAGGTGATTCTACCGTTGGTCTTCGCCACGCTCTACAGAGTTTCCAAGGAGCACTGGAACCAGTGAGGGACCACTAAGCCTTAACTTCTCTAAGTCTGCATGAACTGTGAATCTCTGCAGATATACCTCCCTAACCACACCCTCACTCTTTTGTCTGCCCTTCTCTCGTCCTCCGTTCCTCCCCTCACCTCTCCATCTCTCTCTGCAGGACTATAGTCTCTCTGATCTACAACGTTCTGAAAACCTTTATGGAGATGAACAGCAAGCTGTTTGATGACCTCACTGCCTCTTACAAAGTGGACAAACAGAAGTAAGTGCATCTTTCCTTGCAAGACTTAGTATGCAAAACTAACTATGCTAGAGATTTTGTTGTAGGCAGAACGCATCGTTGACAGGTACAACTCAGCCCATACTCTACACCAGGCCTGTGCAATTATTTTCCATTGAGGGCCACATTAGAATATATTTTTTGCCATCGCGGGCCAGAATTATATTACAGGATTATACATCATGTGTATGACTGTGTTGACAGATATATCTACTGTAAATCACGTCCAGATATGCTACGTATTTTACTTTTTGAACATTCACAGAAATAAACCACATCCATGGTCTCCTTTTCATTATTAAACATGCAATGAACTACAAGGGTGGAAGGTAGCCTAGTGGTTAGAGCGTTGGGCCAGTAACCAAATCCCCAGCAACCTTTTGGTTACTGGCCCAACGCTCTAACCACTAGGGAGAGAGTAAACAAAGTAAAAAAAAACCTGTCAATGTGTCCTTGAGCAAGGCACTTCACCCTAATTTGCTCCAGGGGCTGACCCTGTAGGTAGGCTGTCATTGTAAATAAGAATTTGTTCTTAACTGACTTGCGTAGTTAAATAAAGGTTTTTAAAAAAAAAAGTACACTGTGCATTCAGCACCACGGGTATGCACAAAAACATTACATTTAAATTAGTCAATCAGTGTGAGGAGTGAAGTCTCTGATGGGCGTTGATTAGAGCAGTGAAGTCAGGTATAGTTTCTGACGTCGCTATGCGCAGGATTGCTGAGAGGTGAGAGTCAGTAAGAGATGATCTGTGCCTTGACTTGTTATATTTTATCACTGAACATGTCTGTTCACATACATAGGTTGACCCGAACAATACAAACATCTTCTGTTCATCGATAGATGCATAGCACCTCGTCAGTGACATTGTTTTGAATAGTTCTCCAATCACTGCATCAGACTGAAGATCGATAAGCTCAAGTTGCAGGTCAGTGGTAGCGTTATCCACATTGAAGGTGAAAGGAGAGGAAACCAACAGCATGTCATTTTCCAACACTTTGAAATCCTCAAAGTTCAAAGTACGCAGCAACGACGTATTCTTCTCCTGCTGGTCGTCTGATAGGGAACAGACTAGTAGTGGGTAAGTGTGAAGGCAAAATGACTAGTAGTGAAGGCAAAATCATCCAACCATTCTTTATCTTGTAGTTGAGGAAAATCCACATATTTTCCTTTCATTTGCAAAAACTCTGTAATCTCCGACTTCAGGCCCACACCCTTTTAAGCACCTTCCCCAAACTCAGCCATCTCACGTTAGTGTGGTAGGGGAGATCTGCATGACCCAACTCTGTCTCTTCCAACAGTGAGACAAACTGCCTGTGGTTTAAAGATTTTGCTCTTATGAAGTTCACCACTTTAGTGACTGTATCCACAACATGGCTCATTTTCAGAACACACTTACAGAGCACCTCCTGATGAATAATGCAATGCAGGAAAATCATTTTCTGATCTGAATTCAGCTCAGCTACTTGATCTTGTGTCCTTTTCAAAAGGCCAACTTTTTTTCCTGTCAAATTTGGACACCCTTCAGTGGTCACACTGGATAACTTTTCAAAAGTCCCAGCTTTGCCACACACTTATTAACCTTTTTAATACGTGCCTTCAAAATAAAAGTCCCAGAAGCGGTGGGAGTTAAATCATTACACAACCAATCAGAGCTGCAGTAGGCCTATATGCAAACAGACCATTGCCATATATGGATCTGTGCCATTTACTTTGAACTGGACTGTGTTTACAGCTTGAGTGATCATGAGTAGATACGCTTTTTTTAAGATCAAAGCGAGAGCTGCGTGTAGCGACGTGTGTACATTTGTTCATATCCTTTGCTAGTTAGTGAATTATTAGCCCAGTTATAGATTATTTGTTGTCAGTAACGGGGGAGTGATTGCTTCCTACAAGAGCACAAAACATGTAAATTTCTAGACATCTTTGAAAAGTGAGTTGGTTATAGAGCTTTGTCGTAAAGCGGCAGTGTTGTAAATTGAGACAGGCTTGAATAAGCCAATAGGCAATTTGTCTGATTCTCTGTACCGTGTATCTGTCTTTTGTGTACTTTCGTTGTGGCATTTTGCACCTGCCCTGTGTTTTTGTTGTAGCTGCTTGACAATGAAATTTCCCCCCCGGGGGATCAATAAAGTACCTATCTATCTATCTATCTATCTATCTAATGGTACGGGAATAATAATGCATTTTATTTTGTAAAGTGGTTTCTTGCGTCAAACAACACAACAACATCTTCAGTCACCTCCTAGTCTGAAGGACAGGTGGATGAACGGGTTCATTTCAAGCTCTGCGTGTTGCTATATAAGTCTCATGGAATGTAGGCCTACGTTGAACACCACACATTGGCTGCTACTGTAGGCTGAATGATAGAACAGCTATTTACATGTTAAAATGTCATGGGATGCATTTCAATTGGAAGTTGCATTGATTGACAGCGCAGGTCATTATCATCAATCAATCAATCAATCAAATGTATTTTATAAAGCCCTTTCTACATCAGCAGTTGTCACAAAGTGCTATACAGAAACCCAGTCTAAAAGCCCAAAGAGCAAGCAATGCAGATGTAGAATCTCAGTGGCCAGAAAAACACATTATCTTACCTTATCTTGAAGGCAACTCAATAGTAGGAAGGTGTTATTCATGTTTTGTATACTCAGTGTATATAACTTAAGCTTTCTCTCTCTCCCTCCCTCCATCCATCCCTCCCTTCCTCCTCTCTCTCTCTCTCTCTCTCTCTCTCTCCCTCCTACCTTCTCAAGGGAGTTGAAAAGGGAGTGTGAGCGTACAGAGCTGTGGCGGGTGCTGGAGGAGCAGCAGGAGAGGAGGCTCGGGGAGGCCAGTCGCAATCAGAAGAACCTCCAGGAGAGAGGGGAGCTTCCTCAGCCCTCCTCCCCACAGACGGCACTCCCTGAGCAGCCAAACCCAGAGCTCAGCGGAGCCTCCTCTAACACCTAGAGCCAGACAGCGGAGGATCAGTACCAGGATACATAGAGTACTTAGAGTACATACAGAGAGTATACACAGACACACACACACACACACACACACACACACACACTGAAAACGTACACATGGACGCACATATAGTCACACACAGGCATGTAGTGTATACACACACACATGCAGAATGTAAACAAAAGATGAACCAACTCAAACACATAGACTGACACTCACTCTGTTAGACTAAATGCACCTACATTGAAGTA
>CM042422.1:3946710-4036710 GCA_023634145.1 Thymallus thymallus
AAGCCAGGATTCAGACACGGCTAGGACATCAGGGTTAACGGAGTGTGCTAAAGCAGTGAATAAATCAAACTTAGAGAGGAAGCTTCTGATGTTAACATGCATGAAACCAAGGCTTTTACGGGTTACAGAAGTCAATAAATTAGAGTGCCTGGGGAATAGGTGTAGTACTGGGGGCTACAGGACCTGGGTTTAACTCTACATCACCAGAGGAACAGAGGAGGAGTAGGATAAGGGTACGGCTAAAGGCTTTAAGAACTGGTCGTCTAGTGCGTTGGGTACAGAGAATAAAAGGAGCAGATTTCTGGCCGTGGTGGAATAGATTCAGGACATTATGTACAAACAAGGGTATGGTAGGATGTGAGTACAGTGGAGGTAAACCTAGGCGTTGGGTAACGATGAGAGAGGTTGCATCTCTGGAGGCACCAGTTAAGCCAGGTGAGGTCTCCGCTTGTGTGGAGGGTGGGACTAAGAAGCTATCTGAGGCCAGTTCAGTGGGACTGGGGGCTCTACAGTGAAATAGAAGAATAAGAACTAACCTAAACAGCAACAGACAAGGCGTTAATCAAGAGAGCTAAGACAACGACGGGTAATGGCGATGAACGGGCAGAGAGGGTCAGTTAGAGAGAATGTTGTGCTACACACAGGACCTGAGAACGAGGCTGAGGCTTAACAGATAAACAGAATGAGGTACCGTGTAAGGGAACAGTCCAGCAGGCATCAGCTGTGTAGCCGAGTGATCATAACGTCCAATGAGCAGCAAGAGGTGAGCCAGGGAGCAGTTCGTGGCCGCTACTGCACTAGGCGAGAGGGAGGCACGGCGTTCAGAATGCTAGCGGGCCGGGGCTAGCAGATGGTTCTTCGGCGACATCGCAACGGAAAAGCCTGTTGAAACCACATCGGACGATTACATCGGCAGACCAGTCGTGATGGATCGGCGGGGCTCCGTGTCGACAATAGAAGGTCCAGGCCGGTTGACAAAGAGGTACTGTAGCCCAGGAATTAGCTAGTACACGTTGGCTAGCCAGGAGATGGGCCTAGTTTGTGTAGATGCCTTTGTTTGTCGTCTATTTCTGTTGGACTCGATCGGTCCTTCTAAGGGAAAGGGGGGTCGTTGGCTTTAATGTCCCGTTTGGTGTTAGGCTCGGCTTGTCTTGGAGTGTTCAAATAGAACAGATACTTCAGATGCATCAATGGTTGTCAGAGATGGGATTCTCCTTTTCACCTTGTGTCTTTAGTCAAAGTTCTAGACTACTTTACATGCACAGCTGCAGTCTGGTAATGCTAAGGTCTAGTGAGTTTATCTTCTTCTAGAGATTGAGCGTTTCAGAGTTTCCCACCATTTTACACGCCAGTAGCAACCCGGTAACGTTCTGGTCTGAGATAAGATTTTTATCTTCGGGGTTAAAGGGGGCGTTCTATCATACCGACACTCTTTCTGAGCCCACTTGGGGCGTGGCTATTAACTGTGCATAGTTTATATGAAAAACAATTCTCATTAGTAGACAAAAATCACATTCCTATCTTAACAAAAATACTCTCATACTTAATCATGTATTTTATACAAAATTTAGATGTAAACTTGACAGCTAGAATGTGTACACTTTCCGAGTTACAGTTATTTCTTGATACAGTTTTTAATAACATCACAAAATGAAAAACAATATGACATGATTACACTGAGCATCCCAAACATTCGGATGTCAGAAATAATGTTCCAATGTTTACTTTTTGGACGTTATAGTTTTGGCAGCAAAAAGTCTCTTTCTAGACAAAGACATTCCGGTCTCAATACTAGAAGGTGGAAACACCCTTTTGCTGCATGCAATTTATGACCGGGGTGTTGAGGGTTCAAAACCAGCCCAACTTCCCCCTCTCCTCTCATTACAGCATGTCGCAGTGACAGGCCCGTGCCGTCAGAATTTCAATGTCGTCGATGGTGACGACTGCGAGGACAGTCCTGACGAACTTTGATAAAAAAAGATATGATATATCATCAGGATGACTTATCCTTTATGTGTGTGTGCATTTTTGTGTGTATGTATGTGTATATGTCTGTCTGTCTGTCTGTCTGTCTCTATAATTATGATAATTATTAATAATAATGAGATAATGTTGTGAGTGTATGTGTGTGCGTCTCTGTCGCTATACTCACCATTTGCGTCCTTGCTGACGGTACAACATCTTGATAACGAGGTGATGTTGTGAGTGAAGTTAGACGCCACCAGGGAAAGGCACTGGACTCACAGTACCCAACACAGGCATACACAACATTGATTCAACTTACATGTCCCACGCCGGTCACTACGGATGGTCACGTTAAACGCTGCAGGAGAAGAGGAGGAAGGAGGAGAGAGGTATTAGTGAGGATGGATGGGGGCAGATGGGGCGGTATGTGTGTGTATCCAGTGGTGGAAGAAGTTCTCAATTGTCATACTTGAGTAAAAGTAAAGACACCTTCACAGAAAATGACTCAAGTAAAAGTGAAAGTTACCCAGAAAAATACTACTTGAGTAAAAGTCTAAAAGTATCTTGTTTTAAATGTACTTTAGTACAGTGGTAGAAAATGTACTCAATTGTCATACTTGAGTAAAAGTACAAAGTAAAAGTAAATACTTTACTCAAATTCCTTATATTAAGCAAACCACACGGCACGATTTTCATATTATTTTTAATTACGGACAGACAGGGACACACTCCAACACTCAGACATCATTTACCAACACAGTATGAGTCTGCCAGATCAGAGGCAGTAGGGATGACTAAGTGTTATATTGATAGGTGCCATAATTCTGTCCTGCTTGAATATTATAAATATAACGAGTACTCTTAGGTGTCAGGGAAAATGTATGGAGTAAAAAGTACATTATTTTCTTTAGGAATGTAGTGAAGTAAAAGTAGTCAAAAATATAAATAGTAAAGTAAAGATACCCGAACAAACTACTTAAGTAGTACTTTAAAGTATTTTGACTTAAGTACTTTACACGTGTGTGTGTGTGTGTGTGTGGGTGGGTGTGTGTGTGGGTGGGTGGGTGGGTGGTGTGCAGCCAGGTCCTGAGCTGAAGTTGAATGGAGGCAGCATTAGCACACAGAGGTTAGAGGGCACACACCGAAACATGATGTCAAAGGACGGTGGCCTGCATGGGGCAAACAGAACAAACAGAGAGAAGAATGAATAGAAGTAATATTAACCATTAACTACCATGATAAACATGAGACTGAGAGACGAAGGTAGTCTGCAAGGGACAACCTGAACAAACAACTTTTAACATTCACAGTTCAAAATTTATTAAATCCTGCTGGTGAGCTAGTCACAAAACCAAGCGACTTTTACTGAGAAAATATACAGTACCAGTCAAAAATGAGTACACACATACTCATTCAAGGGTTTTACTTTATTTTTTACAATTTTCTACATTGTAGAATAATAGTGAAGACATCAAAACTTTGAAATAACACATGGAATCATGTATTAACCAAAAAATTGTTAAACAAATCAAAATATATTTTTGATTATAGATTCTTCAAAGTAGCCACCCTTTGCCTTGATGGCAGCTTTGCACACTCTTGGTATTCTCTCAACCAGCTTCATGAGGAATGCTTTTCCAACAGTCTTGAAGGAGCACTTGCTGGCTGCTTTTCCTTCACTCTGCAGTCCAACTCATCCCAAACCATCTCAATTGGGTTGATGTTGGGTGATTGTGGAGGCCAGGTCATCTGATGCAGCACTCCATCCCTCTACTTGGTCAAATAGCCCTTACACTGCCTGGAGGTGTGTTGGGTCATTATCCTGTTGAAAAACAAATGATAGGCCCACTAAGCTCAAACCAGATGGGATGGCATATCGCTGCAGAATGCTGTGATAGCCATGCTGGTTAAGTGTGCCTTAAATTCTAAATAAATCACTGACAGTGTCACCAGCAAAGCACCCCCACACAATCACACCTCCTCCTCCATGCTTCACGGTGGGAACCACACATGCGGAGATCATCCGTTCACCTACTCTGCGTCTCACAAAGACACAGCGGTTGGAACCAAAAATTTCCAATTTGGACTTATCAGACCAAAGGACAGATTTCCACCGGTCTAATGTCCATTGCTCGTGTTTCTTGGCCAAAGCAAGTCTCTTCTTCTTATTGGTGTTCTTTAGTAGTGATTTCTTTGTAGCAATTAGATCATGAAGGCCTGATTCACACAGTCTCCTCTGAACAGTTGATATTGAGATGTGTCGGATACTTGAACTCTGTGAAGCATTTATTTGGGCTGTAATTTCTGAGGCTGGTAACTCTAATGAACTTATCCTCTGCAACTCTGGGTCTTCCTTTCCTGTGGCGGTCCTCATGAGAGCCAGTTTCATCATAGTGCTTGATGGTTTTTGCGACTGCACTTGAAGAACCTTTCAAAGTTCTTGACATTTTTCGCATTGACTTATCTTAAGAGCGGGTGAGGTGGCGATGACGGGACTGGCTTCCTCTTTCACATCAAAACATACCTGCAGACGAGAGACGGATGGATAGAGAGAGATCATGATTAAGCCTTGTTTTTTTATTCTAACACTGTCAGTCATCATCATCATCTGGAGGTGAAATGTTAAACTGATCATTAACTCTGGGACTACTACATCTCTATCTGTATTAAACTGACCTGGGATCATTAACTCTGGGACTACTACATCTCTATCTGTATTAAACTGACCTGGGATCATTAACTGTGGGACTACTACATCTCTATCTGTATTAAACTGACCTGGAATCATTAACTCTGGGACTACTACATCTCTATCTGTATTAAACTGACCTTGGATCATTAACTCTGGGACTACCACATCTCTATCTGTATTAAACTGACCTGGGATCATTAACTCTGTGACTACTACATCTCTATCTGTATTAAACTGACCTGGAATCATTAACTCTGGGACTACTACATCTCTATCTGTATTAAACTGACCTTGGATCATTAACTCTGGGACTACTACATCTCTATCTGTATTAAACTGACCTGGGATCATTAACTCTGTGACTACTACATCTCTATCTGTATTAAACTGACCTGGAATCATTAACTCTGGGACTACTACATCTCTATCTGTATTAAACTGACCTTGGATCATTAACTCTGTGACTACTACATCTCTATCTGTATTAAACTGACCTGGAATCATTAACTCTGGGACTACTACATCTCTATCTGTATTAAACTGACCTTGGATCATTAACTCTGGGACTACCACATCTCTATCTGTATTAAACTGACCTGGGATCATTAACTCTGTGACTACTACATCTCTATCTGTATTAAACTGACCTGGAATCATTAACTCTGGGACTACTACATCTCTATCTGTATTAAACTGACCTTGGATCATTAACTCTGGGACTACTACATCTCTATCTGTATTAAACTGACCTGGGATCATTAACTCTGTGACTACTACATCTCTATCTGTATTAAACTGACCTGGAATCATTAACTCTGGGACTACTACATCTCTATCTGTATTAAACTGACCTTGGATCATTAACTCTGTGACTACTACATCTCTATCTGTATTAAACTGACCTGGAATCATTAACTCTGGGACTACTACATCTCTATCTGTATTAAACTGACCTTGGATCATTAACTCTGGGACTACTACATCTCTATCTGTATTAAACTGACCTGGGATCATTAACTCTGTGACTACTACATCTCTATCTGTATTAAACTGACCTGGAATCATTAACTCTGGGACTACTACATCTCTATCTGTATTAAACTGACCTTGGATCATTAACTCTGGGACTACTACATCTCTATCTGTATTAAACTGACCTGGGATCATTAACTCTGTGACTACTACATCTCTATCTGTATTAAACTGACCTGGAATCATTAACTCTGGGACTACTACATCTCTATCTGTATTAAACTGACCTTGGATCATTAACTCTGTGACTACTACATCTCTATCTGTATTAAACTGACCTGGAATCATTAACTCTGGGACTACTACATCTCTATCTGTATTAAACTGACCTTGGATCATTAACTCTGGGACTACTACATCTCTATCTGTATTAAACTGACCTGGGATCATTAACTCTGTGACTACTACATCTCTATCTGTATTAAACTGACCTGGGATCATTAACTCTGGGACTACTACATCTCTATCTGTATTAAATTGACCTGGGATCATTAACTCTGGGACTACTACATCTCTATCTGTATTAAACTGACCTGGGATCATTAACTCTGGGACTACCACATCTCTATCTGTATTAAACTGACCTGGGATCATTAACTCTGGGACTACTACATCTCTATCTGTATTAAACTGACCTGGGATCATTAACTCTGGGACTACTACATCTCTATCTGTATTAAACTGACCTGGGATCATTAACTCTGGGACTACTACATCTCTATCTGTATTAAACTGACCTGGGATCATTAACTCTGGGACTACTACATCTCTATCTGTATTAAACTGACCTGGGATCATTAACTCTGGGACTACTACATCTTTATCTGTATTAAACTAACCTGGGATCATTACCTCTGGGACTACTACATCTCTATCTGTATTAAACTGACCTGGGATCATTAACTCTGGGACTACTACATCTCTATCTGTATTAAACTGACCTGGGATCATTAACTCTGGGACTACTACATCTCTATCTGTATTAAACTGACCTGGGATCATTCACTCTGTGACTACTACATCTCTATCTGTATTAAACTGACCTGGGATCATTAACTCTGGGACTACTACATCTCTATCTGTATTAAACTGACCTTGGATCATTAACTCTGGGACTACCACATCTCTATCTGTATTAAACTGACCTGGGATCATTAACTCTGGGACTACCACATCTCTATCTGTATTAAACTGACCTGGGATCATTAACTCTGGGACTACTACATCTCTATCTGTATTAAACTGACCTGGGATCATTAACTCTGGGACTACTACATCTCTGCCTGTATTAAACTGACCTGGGATCATTAACTCTGGGACTACTACATCTCTATCTGTATTAAACTGACCTTTGATCATTAACTCTGGGACTACTACATCTCCCATCTGTATTAAACTGACCTGGGATCATTAACTCTGGGACTACTACATCTCTATCTGTATTAAACTGATCTGGGATCATTAACTCTGGGACTACTACATCTCTATCTGTATTAAACTGACCTTGGATCATTAACTCTGGGACTACTACATCTCTATCTGTATTTCAATGTAAAGCATCTCTTTAATAATACTTCCTGTTGACCCGACCAAGTGACCTCTCACCTCTGATCATGCTGTGCCCTCTGTGTCAGCCAGTTCAGATGCGGGAGGGGTTCACCAACACAGCTGACATAACCTAGAGGATTTAGGGAGAAGGGGGGAGAGGGATGAAGTGAAGGAGAGAGACTGTTATTGAGAAAATAAGGTAGTTAAAGAGACTCAACAGGAATCTGTGTTTGGTCTCACCTGGTGTCCACATTAAGTGGCTACAGACTTTATACTGAAAAACAGACACATGAGGACAAACAATAGAAGATAATGTCATTATTAGACTTTTACATTACCAGATCATTGTGGATTACTAAAGTATAATATCCATTATAACAAATCATGATAGATTGGACACTGGATAGATAGATACATGTGCATGTGTAGCATGTGACAATAGCAGGATCATATCAAGAATAGCGTCACAAATGAATACATAAATACCACTTGAAGCTTGATGATGACTTCATCTGAATCAGCTGTGTAGTTCTAAGGCAAAAAAAAAAAAGTGCCCCTCTTTCAGTCCCCAGAACCAGGACTGAGAACCACTGCTCTTCATCAGGACCTCTTCATCTGCAGACAGGCTTTCACGGCTCTCTGTATCGGAGGACAGAACACCTCACAGGAAATAAACTTCATTATACTCAAATTATATAATGATTATGAAGACAAAACTGAATATGATGTTCTCTGTCCTCACATCTAGGGACTGTAACTGCACAGAAGTACCTGTTCTATCCAGTATAGCCTACTCTCTCACTTTGACAGCTCCTCCAATGTTGATGTTGTTAAAGCTTATAGGCTATAGAGATGCATTCAGGTAATGATCTCATTAGTATACATCAACATTTTAATTTGATTACAATTATTTATTGTCAATCGTTCTTGAATTAGATATTATTTATATACAGTGGGGAGAACAAGTATTTGATACACTGCCGATTTTGCAGGTTTTCTTACTTACAAAGCATGTAGAGGTCTGTAATTTTTATCATAGGTACACTTCAACTGTGAGAGACGGAATCTAAAAAAATCCAGAAAATCACATTGTATGATTTTTAAGTAATTAATTTGCATTTTATTGCATGACATAAGTATTTGATACTTCAGAAAAGCAGAACTTAATATTTGGTGCAATTACAGAGATCATACATTTCCTGTAGTTCTATACCAGGTTTGCACACACTGCAGCAGGGATTTTGGCCCACTCCTCCATACAGATCCTTCAGGTTTCGGGGCTGTCGCTGGGCAATACGGATTTTCAGCTCCCTCCAAAGATTTTCTATTGGGTTCAGCTGCAGGATTTTAATCCATGACGGCATAGTGTGTTACTAATGGTTTTCTTTGAGACTATGGTCCCAGCTCTCTTCAGGTCATTGACCAGGTCCTGCCGTGTAGTTCTGGGCTGATCCCTCACCTTCCTCATGATCATTTATGCCCCACGAGGTGAGATCTTGCATGGTGCCCCAGACCGAGGGAGATTGACCGTCATCTTGAACTTCTTCCATTTTCTAATAATTGCGCCAACAGTTGTTGCCTTCTCACCAAGCTGCTTGCCTATTGTCCTGTAGCCCATCCCAGCCTTGTGCAGGTCTACAATTTTATCCCTGATGTCCTTACACAGCTCTCTGGTCTTGGCCATTGTGGAGAGGTTGGAGTCTGTTTGATTGAGTGTGTGGACAGGTGTCTTTTATACAGGTAACGAGTTCAAATAGGTGCAGTTAATACAGGTAATGAGTGGAGAACAGGAGGGCTTCTTAAAGAAAAACTAACAGGTCTGTGAGAGCCGGAATTCTTACTGGTTGCTAGGTGATCAAATACTTATGTCATGCAATAAAATGCTAATTAATTATTTAAAAATCATACAATTTGATTTTCTGGATTTTTGTTTTAGATTCTGTCTCTCACAGTTGTAGAGTACCTATGATAAAAATTACAGACCTCTACATGCTTTGTAAGTAGGAAAACCTGCAAAATCGGCAGTGTATCAAATACTTGTTCTCCCCACTGTATATAGTCTACTCTATTTCCCTATACATCACATTCAATTGCGAGATTGGATTGCACTTTTTCCAGTGTTACATTCCTAATTCAAATGATTGCCCTTTATTAACAATAGCATGTTTTTCCATGATAGTCCTTTATATTTGTATTGCCTTGTTAGGCTTTACAATTAAGTAGATTAATGAACTGATTAATTACTTTTTTTTTCTCAATAATTTGAGAATATAATGTTCATGAATGTTAATTTTTGTATGAATAATAATCTGATAACCAGGCTAAAATGTAATATTTCTCATTTTTTTTATGTCCATATAGCCTGGACATTCGTTACCCGATTATCAAAAGCACTCTGTTATATGGACCCCCATCTAGAGAAGTTCAAAGAGAGAGGCTTAGCCATACCAGACAGATTATTGCAATTACCACAAGGCCTTGGATCCAACAACAGATACCAGGAAACACGACCCAAGGCACCAAAACTAAGTCAGGATCAGCTTCGGGATCATTGCAGTCAGCTCTCTATCTCAATATCCCAGCCCTGGGCACGCCGGAATCACTTCACAGGTATTTGAATGAATGTATCTGTCATTTTTCTATATCAAATAAGTTTGTGGCACACTACTACACCTTGTAGATTCATGTCAAACATACTGTGTCTGATATTGTAACATGTAACCATTTATTCAGGAAATGTAAAACGTTTATTTTCAAAAGTATCAAAGTGTAAGCGTTATGTTTTAAACCTCTCAACTAAAACCGCCCGTATTCCTTGTTCACATTAGATATCAGAGAAGATGTGTTGCGTCTAACAGACTCCATAGCATCCCACTTGGAGAAGGTGAATCAAGAAATGACCAGACGTCACCAACAGCCCACTCCCCTTCGTACACCAGAGTCTGATGTTTTACGCTACACTGTGTGAGGGTCATGTGGACCGGTCAGCCTTCAGTACAGCGCTCTCAGGCTTTGGAGCAAGTGCTCCAATACCAACCTTGCTCTTTCTACTGGAATTTGCTCCTGAAGAGAAGGAAATGGATTGACAACTTGAAACTTCAATCAACTTTCACTTTGCACAAGTATGCCTGTGGTAACTACCTAGGCACTCTGACATTCATATGGAAGGTATCCTCACATAGCAATGGCGTTCATGAGACCAGGCAAGCTTCTGTCATCTCCACACTGAGAAAATAAATACCAACAAACCACACTAGAGTTAAGCAAAAAGCATTCCTGAACAAATACGCACATGCTGCCAAAGTGAACAGCTACTTCCTAATGGGTTTGTATCGGTTTCTGACAGACAACAAGAGTTCAGCAAACGATGACGAGAGAGTATCCTTGTTCCTCCATGATGGTGATGACCCAGACCTGATCATGGATTTAAGGATGTTGAATGGTAAACCAGAATCCTCATTCCAGGCCTTTTGGGATGAAGTACAGAAGTATTTGAATGAATACACCGCTCAGACGGACATGGGGAGTACTTGTACTTACCTTTTGCTATATCAGTTGAAGACTTGCGTGACACAGTGGAAAAGTGGCATCCACCAGAAACTAAAATCCCATCAATACAGTGGCTAAGACTGCAGTTTACACCCAAGAATCCATGGTACAGGTCTGCTCTCCAGTACGGTCCAGCCTCGGGTGATAAGGGACATCAAGACACAAAGTTTGTTGCAGTACAGTGGATCTAAATCAAATCAAATCAAATGTATAGATACATAGATAGATAGATAGATAGATAGATAGATAGATAGATAGATAGATAGATAGATAGATAGATAGATAGATAGATAGATAGATAGATAGATAGATAGATAGATAGATAGATAGATAGATAGATAGATAGATAGATAGATAGATAGATAGATAGATAGATAGATAGATAGATAGATAGATAGATAGATAGATAGAAAAATTACGAAAAAAGCTATAAAAAGACATTGCATAGTATGGGTGGATGGCTGAATATGTACGCTATACTGTACATTATTACAGAGTGTTAGGTGAAAAAAAAAAGATACAAATATTGCAAGTTTATATAGATAAATAAGGAGTATTTGCATGGTTAACTATACTACCTTCTGCGTAGATGTCAGTTCAGCATCTAGTTTTGATTTACATTTTGTTGAGTTGAGTCAACTAACTTGAGTTCAACGTGAACTTAACAAAACATGTCACCCTTTTTCTGGATTTAGGTGAAAAGTATAAAAAAATATATGAAATTCCCTTATGTTGATGACTTTTTGCTAATTGAATCAGTTGATTCAAACAGTTTTTGCCCAGTGTGTTTTTTACATGCAGGCCGTAATGACAATAATGAAGGTAGTTGCTCAGTGAAGTCATTCTTCGGTAATTACCAAACTTATTTTTACATTATTAAGCTTGAAAGCTGTTGAATGGTAAGTTGAATGGCTGCTTCCTGGGCTTAAAGGAGAATCGCCATATTCAACGCCTCCAGTAAGCCCAGATTCTGGTTCAGAGTGAACCCAACTTAAACTGTGTTTAGTTGGAAGGAATACACTTTCTAATTCTTTCCTTACTGTCATGGCACTAAATTAACACACACACACACACACACACACACACTAAAATAACAAGTGTAAGCGGACACATTAGTGATATTAATGATACGTTATTCAAGACGCCACTGTCTCCCGGGTTACCGAGACTGGTGGGCGGAGGAACGATAGAAACACCACACAAACACACACACTCAGGGAGACACAAATACAGACAGAGGACGCCAGATACGAATAACGTGAATCACTGAGCTGACTCATGCTCCCAGAATTAGCTCTCGTGACATGGCAGTGTGTGTGAGAGAGGCTCACGGTCATTAAGTCTGTAATGGCAAGATGGAGTGGTGATTGTCAGATAGTCTGTGTGTGTGTGTGTGTGTGTGTGTGAGAGAGAGAGAGAGAGAGAGAGAGAGAGAGAGAGAGAGAGAGAGAGAGAGATGGTAAGTGGTTGTAGAGAGACATTGAGGGTCAAAGACAGTGTGTGTGTGTGTGTGTGTGTGTGTGTGTGTGTGTGTGTGTGTGTGTGTGTGTGTGTGTGTGTGTGTGTGTGTGTGTGTGTGTGTGTGTGTGTGTGTGTGTGAGCGTGTGTGTGTGAGCGTGTGTGTGGTTGAGCGTGTGTGTGTGTGTGTGTGTATGTGTGTGTGTGTGTGTGTGTGTGTGTGTGTGTGTGTGTGTGTGTGTGTGTGTGTGTGTGTGTGTGTGTGTGTGTGTGTGTGTGTGTGTGTGTGTGTGTGTGACATTGTGTGGGTGTGTCACAGCCCTCAATCCACTTAAAGCAATGAGATCACTTCAGTTACAAGTGGTCCATCAAATATGGACACACACAACGCTTACAGTTTTACAGGCTAACTGAGATTGACAGGAGAAAAGGGGAGTTTTGACAGAAGCTGAAAATACACACACACCACCACACACACAGACTCCCCCCCATTTACATGACACTTCAACATTTTATGGCAGCCATGTCAGATCACACGAGAATATAAGAAAATATATTATAAAACTGAATGTCTCATTATTATGCATTTAGCCAGATCCTAATTGGTTTGCGTTCCATTGAACACTTTAACGGATCTATGATCATTGAAAATTGACTGTATAAAACAACAATGGAACATTCTATTGGGTGGATCTCATCTTTAAAAACATGACATTTGGCAAATTGTTGCCGTAAGATCTAATGAAATACTGACTTATCATTGAAATAATGTTACAAATAGCAGAACTACTTATTTGTTTTTAGGGAAATTGGTCATAAATCCAAGAGGTTCAAATCTGGTATCATACTAGTTTTAGTTTTACCTACAACAATCTTCTCTATAATAATACTGAACATGCTAAGTTGAAAGTTGTGCTCTGTCATTTGTTGAGTTCTCTCAGCAAGTAAGCACAAATTATCTCTAAAAAATAAGAACTTAGATGATTATAATCCCTTCTGTCCCTGACAATCATGATCTTAAAATTATGCTGTGAAGTCGTATGTTTACATACACCTTAGCCAAATACATTTAAACTCAGTTTTTCACAATTCCTGACATTTAATCCTAGGAAAAATTCCCTGTCTTAGGTCAGTTAGGATCAGGTCAGGTGCTTTGTGATGGCCACTCCAATACCTTGACTTTGTTGTCCTTACGCCATTTTGCCACAACTTTGGAAGTATGCTTGGGGTCATTGTCCATTTGGAAGACCCATTTGCGACCAAGCTTTAACTTCCTGACTGATGTCTTGAGATGTTGCTTCAATATATACACATAATTTTCCTTCCTCGTGATGCCATCTATTTTGTGAAGTGCACCAGTCCCTCCTGCAGCAAAGCACCCCCACAACATGATGCTGCCACCCCCATGCTTCACGGTTGGGATGGTGTTCTTCGGCTTGCAAGCCTCCCCCTTTTTCCTCCAAACATAACGATGGTCATTATGGCCAAACAGTTCTATTTTTGTTTAATCAGACCAGAGGACATTTCTCCAAAAAGTACAATCTTTGTCCCCATGTGCAGTTGCAAACCATAGTCTGGCTTTTTTATGGCGGTTTGGAGCCGTGGCTTCTTGTTTCCTGAGCGGCCTTTCAGGTTATGTCGATATAGGACTCAATTAAGTGTGGATATAGATACTTTTGTACCTGTTTCCTACAGGATCATCACCAGGTCCTGCTGTTGTTCTGGTATTGATTTGCACTTTTCGCACCAAAGTACGTTCATCTCTAGGAGACAGAACGCGTCTCCTTCCTGAGCGGTATGGCGGCTGCGTGGTCCAATGGTGTTTATAATTGCGTACTACTGTTTGTACTGGCTGATTTCTTTTGATTTTCCCATGATGTCGAGCAAAGAGGCACTGAGTTTGAAGATAGGCCTTGAAATACATCCACAGGTATACCTCCAATTGACTCAAATGTCAGCTAGCCTATCAGAAACTTGACATCATTTTCTGGAATTTTCTAAGCTCTTTAAAGGCACAGTCAACTTAGTGTATGTAAACTTCTGACCCACTGGCATTGTGATATAGTGAATTATAAGTGAAATAATCTGTCTGTAAACAATTGTTGGAAGAATTACTTGTGTCATGCACAGAGTAGATGTTCTAACCGACTTGCCAAAACTACAGTTTGTTAACATGAAATCTGTGGAGTGTTTGAAAAATGTGTTTTAATGACTTCAATATAAGTGTATGTCACCTTCCGACTTCAACTGTAGGATATGTATGACTTTCCTACGCACTTCTCAGTAGTTGGTTCTTAACAGGCTTTGCCGGTGTACTTCCCTTGCGCGGGCTGAATAAATGTAATTAAACCGCTGAAACTCTCCCACTTGCTGGCCAAGAGATTTTCTCGTGGAGTTTTAATTCAATAGGGTTTTCAGTACATTTATCTAAAGCCATCCCTTTAAATTTGTTGTACCTTTAATTCCAATTTGATAGATAGATAGGCACTTTATTGATCCCCAAGGGGGAAATTTCTTGATATCACACAAGCCAGCCAGGAGTCGAACCTAGAATCTTCTGATCCATAGTCAGACACATTATCCATTGTGCCACTGGCCCGCTGTAGAATACTTACTAGAATATATGGAGAGAACGGTTCAGAATATTAGGGATCAATGACAGAATGCCATGTAAATACAGCGGCAAGAAGAAGTATGTGAACCCTTTGGAATTACCTGGATTTCTGCATAAATTGGTCGTAAAATTTGATCTGATTGTGATGGTAATTGATATTAATAATAATAATAATAATATAACAATATACACTGATCTTCAAGTCACAACAATGGACACAAATTATTGTAAATTTTCTATATTGAATGCATCATTTAAACATTCACAGTGTAGGTTGGAAGAAGTACAGTATGTGAACCCTTAGGCTAATGAAAAGTTAATTTCTTAATTCATTAATTAATTAATTTCTTAACTCCAAAAGTTAATTGGAGTCAGGAGTCAGTTAACCTGGAGTCCAATCAATGAGACGAGATTGGAGATGTTGGTTAGAGCTGCCCTGCCCTATAAAAAACACTCACAAAATGTGACAGTGCAGAATGCTCAATGAGGTTAAGAAGAATCCTAGAGTGTCAGCTGAAGACTTACATAAATCTCTGGAACATTCTAACATATCTGTGACGAGTCTACGATACGTAAAACACTAAACAACACTGTCTTGAGCGGTTCACACCAGACATCCCAAGAATATTGCTAACAGTTTTGTAAAGAGGAATGGTCCAAAATTCCTCCTGACTGTTGAGCAGGTCTGATCCGCAACTAAAATGTTTGGTTGAGGTTATTGTTGCTAAAGGAGGGTTGCTGCCAAATCTAAGGGTTCACATAGTTTTCCCACCCTGCACTGTGAATGTTTACACGGTGTGTTCAATAAAAAAAATGAAAACGTATAATTGTTTGTGTGTTACTAGTTTAAGCAGACTGTGTTTTTCTTTTGTGACTTAGATGAAGATCAGATGGGGGTTCACATACTTTGTATATTATTTAGGGTTAGGAAAGTACTTATGAGTAAAAAAAAAAATGATTTGGAGAGCCTAAATGCACAAAATATATTCGTAAATATATAAAAACAATGCTTTCATTCATCCTGAAAGTTGCCATATTTAATTGTGCATGAAATAAAGGAAGTTGAGTAAAGTTTACAACGTATTTCAAGTTGTACAATCATTTTAGCCTATATGTTTTATGAATATTACTAACAGATACTGTCCTATGGATTTCTGCATAAATTGGTCATAAATCTATAATTGGTGGTGTGCTGTATATTCCAATATTTCTGTGAGCGTCCCAGGTCCATGTTGCTCAGGGTGAAGAACATACAGTATATTGTAAATTAATAATATTACATTGTATCATATTGTATTATTACTCACTTTAAACTTATTCCACGGATCCTTTGGCCAAAATAAATTTGATCTGCTATTAATTCATATTCATTTAAAATAATGATATACACTGGGGGCAAAAAGTTTGGAATATTACTCATTCAAGGGTTTTTCTTTATTTGCACTATTTTTTACATTGTAAAATATTAGTGAAGACATCAAAACTATGACATAACACATTGGGAATCATGTAGTAACCAAAGAAGTGTTAAACAAATCAAAATATATTTTATATTTGAGATTCTTCAAAGTAGCCACCCTTTGCCTAGATGACAGCTTTGGTTACCCATTTGAGCAACAGACTGTATCACGGTGACATCCAGATGGTTACAAGTTATTTCTCGTGCTGGTATTGGAACTGAACAAATTGGCCACATTAGCTACCGCAGGCGTCATGTGATACAACTGCCTGGTGGGAAACAACTGCTGCCCAGTGGGAAGGAACTCACGTTGGCAAACACCTCAAAACATCATCGTTGCACTGGTCATTCGCACCAGCTTGTCATAACTTTAGCTAATTGGCATGACACGGTGACATCCAGATGGTGACCAATACTACAAGTTATTTCTCCCCACTCATTGAAATAAACATAACTTTATTTTACAAGTCTTTAACTAGTGCTATCCTGCTGTTGTTGTCATTTAGCCAGCATAAACTAGCTGGCTGGGAAGGGCTCATCAGGACGACTGACTGAACTAATTGAAACAAATCCATTTGTCTCCACTCGACTCTCAGCTGTGCAACATACGTCATCAGCTAGCTAGCCAATATTAGCTCGCTCAGGTATGTTGGTTGGAGAAAGAAAGTACATAACTTACCATAATGTTTAGGCGACAAAGTTTCTAGCTTGCAAACATGATTTCTAGCTGCGATACAAGGGCAAATGCGACCTTCTGCTGCTTGACAGGCAAAGCCCACAATGGATGGAAAATGTACCTAAACCACAGATACTTGTCAGGTATAGTACAGTTTTAGTCTATAACACTCAAATAATCAGTTAAATGGTGGCCAATACTGAGAGACAGAGGTGTACTCCAGCGATGTATTCCATTGTATTGCATTGGAGCGCCCATGCTGGGAATTAAATGTTTAAACTGGAATGAAATATGACATTATTAATAATAATAATTCATTATAAAGAATAATCTAATAAGAAAAGAAAATGGACACAACTAGACAGGGCAACTGACACAAAGTACACAGCTGATGCTACAAGGGACACCAAGGAACACAACTACATTCCAAAATGGAGTTGGTCCCCCCTTTGCTGCTATAACATCCTCCATTCTTCTGGTAAGGCTTTCCACTAGAAGTTGGAACACTGCTGCAGGGACTTGCTTCCATTCAGCCACAAGAGTATTAGTGAGGTCAGGCACTGATGTTGGCCAATTAGGCCTGGCTCGCAGTTGGCTTTCCAATTCATCCCAAAGGTGTTCATTGTTGTTGAGGTCAAATCAAATCAAACTTTATTGGTCACATACATGTGGTTAGCAGATGTTATTGCGGGTGGAGCGAAATGCTTGTGCTTCTAGCTCCAACAGTGCTGTAATATCTAACAAGTAATATCTAACAGTTTCACAACATACTGTATACCCAAATACACATACATCTAAGTAAGGAATGGATTAAGAATATATACAGATATGTCAGAGCGGCATTGGACTAAGATACAGTGGTATAGTATAGAATACAGTATATACATATGAGATGGGTGATGCAATATGTAAACACAGTTAAAGTGACTAAGATACCGTAGAATAGTATGGAATACAGTCTATACATATGAGATGATTAATGCAAGATACGGAAACATTAAAGTGGCTAGTGTTCTATTCCTTAAAGTGACCAGTGATTTCTAATCTATGTCTATAGGCAGCAGTCTCTGATGTACTAGTGATGGCTGTTTAGCAATCTGATGGCCTTGAGATATAAGTTTTTTTTCAGTCTCTCCTTCCCAGCTTTGATGCACCTGTACTTCTGACTGATAGAGGGGTGAACAGGCAGTGGCTCGGATGGTTGATGTCTTTGATGATCTTTTTGGCCTTCCTGTGGCATCGGGTGCTGTAGGTGTCCAGGAGGGCAGGAAGTTTGCACCCAGTAATGTGTTGGGCAGACCGCACCACCCTCTGGAGAGCTTTGCAGTTGTGGGCAGTGCAGTTGCCGTACCAGGCAGTGATACATCCGACAGGATGCTCCCAATTGTCCATCTGTGAAAGTTTGTGAGGGTTTTAGGTGTTAAGCCAAATTTCTTTAACCTCCTGAGGTTGAAGAGGCGCTGTTGCGCTTTCTTCACCACACTGTCTATGTGGGTGGACCATTTCAGTTTGTGAGTGATGTGTATGCCGAGGAACTTGAAGCTTTCCGCCTTCTCCACTGCGGTCCTGTCGATGGGGAGTGCTCCCTATGCTGTTTCCTGAAGACCACGATCATCTTCTTAGTTTTGTTGACATTTGGTGAGAGGTTATTTTCCTGGCACCACACTCCCAGAACCCTCACCTCCTCCCTGTAGGCTGTCTCATCGTTGTTGGTAATCAAGCCTACTACTGTGTCGTCTGAAAAACTTAATGATTGAGTTGGAGGTGTGCTTGGCCACAGAGTCATGGGTGAACAGGGAGTACAGGAGGGGGCTGAGCACGCACCCTTGTGGGGCCCCAGTGTTGAGGATCAGCGAAGAGGAGGTGTTGTTTCCTACCGTCACCACCTGGGGGCGGCCCGTCAGGAAGTCCAGGACCCAGTTGCACAGGGCGGGGTTCAGACCCAGGTTCTCGAGCTTGATGATGAGCTTGGAGGGTACTATGGTGTTGAATGCTAAGCTATAGTCAATGAACAGCATTCTTACATACGTATGCCTCTTGTACAGATGGGATAGAACAGTGTTCAGTGTGGTGGCAATTGCATCGTCTGTGGCTCTATTGGGGTGGTAAGCAAATTGAAGTGGGTCTAGGGTGGCAGGTAAGGTAGAGGTGATGTGATCCTTGACTAGTCTGTCAAAGCACTTCATGATGACAGAGGTGAGTGCTATGGGGTGATAGCCATTTAGTTCAATTACCTTTGCCTTCTTAGATACAGGGACAATGGTGGCCATCTTGAAGCATGTAGGGACAACAGACTGGGATAGGGAGAGATTGAATATTTCTGTAAACACACCAGCTAACTGGCCTGCACATGCTCTGAGGACACGGCTAGGGATATCATCTGGACCGGCAGCCTTGCGAGGGTTAACACGCTTAAGGCGCTTAAGTCAAGGCTCTGTGCAGACCAATGAAGTTCGACAAAACATTTCTGTATGGACCTCGCTTTGTGCACGGGGGCATTATCATGCTGAAACAAGCAGTGGTGTAAAGTACTTAAGTAAAATACTTGAAAGTACTACTTAAGTAGTTTTTTTGGGTATCTGTACATTACTTTACTATTTATATTTTCGACAACTTTTACTTTACTACATTCATAAAGAAAATGCTGTACTTTTTACTACATACATTTTCCCTGACACCCGAAAGAAATTATGTTTGAGTGTTGGAGTGTTGTGCCCCTGGCTATCCGTAATTTAAAAAAAAACAATACAATTATGCCGTCTGCTTTGCTTAATATAAGTAATTTGAAATTATTTACAATCTTACTTTTACTTTTGATACTTAAGTATTTCTTAGCAATTACATGTACTTTTGATACTTTAGTATATTTAAAACCAAATACTTTTAGACTTTACTCAAGTAGTATTTTACTGGGTGACTTTCACTTTTACTTGAGTAATTTTCTATTAAGGTATCTTTACTTTTACTCAAATATGACAATTGGGTTCTTTTTCCACAACTGGAAACAGGAAAGCCAGCCACAAGAGCATTAGTGAGGTCATGCTGAAACAGGAAAGGACCTTCCCCAAACTGTTGCCACAAAGTTGGAAGCACAGAATCGTCTAGAATGTCATTGTATGCTGTAGAGTTAAGATTTCCCATCACTGGAACTAAGGGGCCTAGCCCGAACCATGAAAAACAGCCCCAGACCATTATTCCTACTCCACCAAACTTTACAGTTGGCACTATGCATTGGGGCAGGTAGCGTTCTCCTGAGATCTGCCAAACACAGATTTGTCTGTCGGACTGCCAGATGGTGAATCATGATTCATCGCTCCAGAGAACACGTTTCCACTACTCCAGAGTCCAATGACGGCGAGCTTTACTCCACTCCAGTCGACGCTTGGCATTGCGCATGGTGATCTTAGGCTTGTGTGCGGCTGCTCGGCCATGGAAACCAATTTCATGAAGCTCCAGACGAACAGTTCTTATGCTGATGTTGCTTCCAGAGGCAGTTTGGAACTCAATAGTAAGTGTTGCAACTGAGTACAGACAATTCTTATGCGTTTCAGCACTCGGCGGTCCCATTCTGTGAACTTGTGTGGCCGTTGTTACTCCTACACATTTCCACTTTAACAACACTTACAGTTGACCGGGGCAGCTCTAGTAGGGCAGAAATTTGACGAACTGACTTGTTGGAAAGGTGGCATCCTATGACGGTGCCACATTGAAAGTCACTGAGCTCTTCAGTAAG
This sequence comes from Thymallus thymallus, assembly GCA_023634145.1. Lineage (NCBI taxonomy): Eukaryota > Metazoa > Chordata > Actinopteri > Salmoniformes > Salmonidae > Thymallus > Thymallus thymallus. The sequence goes on from CM042422.1 coordinate 3,967,437, forward strand.
GCCATTCTACTGCCAATGTTTGTCTATGGAGATTGCATGGCTGTGTGCTTTATTTTATACACCTGTCAGCCACAGGTGTGGCTGAAATAGCCAAATACACTAATTTGAAGGGGTGTCCACATACTTTTGTATATATATTGTATTTACAGAAAGCCTTCCTAAACAGAAAGGTCTTTAGGTCCGTTTTAAAGGAACCCAGATTATGTGTTCCCTTCAGGATTTTTATGAAATGTTATTAGGAACCTTATTAACCGACGCCCATGGCAATGGTTAGTCTTACTGGGGTCCGACAAATACCGAAAAATACATTACAGACAAAGACTTTACAGTTGACATACATTTAAAAACATGAACATGTAGTGTGCGTGTGTGTATGCATCAATCAGTTACACGTACATGTCAATACATACACACAAAACGTAGGTTACATGGGGGAGAAGCTGTGAGGTGCTGCTTTATTTGTTTTTATTTTAAACCAGGTTTGCTGTTCACTAGCGCTATATAGAGATGGAAGCTAATTCCCTGCAATCATGGCTCAGTATAGTACTTTGCGTTTTCATTGAAATTCTTCTGGACCTGGGGACTGTGAAAAGACCCCTGGTTGCATGCCTGATGGGGTAAGTGTGTGTGTCAATACTGTGTGTAAGTTAACTATTTCAATTACTTGGAATTTCTAACACATAAACGTTTCTTATAAAAACAAGCAGCGATGCAGTCAGTCTCTCCTCAACTCTTAGCCCAGAGAGACTGGCATGCATAGTATTGATATTAGCCCTCTGATTACAATGAAGAGCCAACGTGCGGCTCCTTTCTGGGCCTGCTGCATCTTAACTAGCTCCTTCTTTGACCGTTTACCACATGACTTGACATTAATCAAGATAAGGTGAAACTAGAGCCTGCAGGACATGCTTTGTGGAGTGTGGTGTCAAAAAAGCAGAGCATCTCTTTATTACGGACAGACCTCTCCCCATCTTTACAACCATTGAATCAATATGTTTGACTGTTTCTGAATACTATATATGTGTTGACCATGACAGTTTACAATCTAAGGTAACGCCAAGTAATTTAGTTTCCTCAACTTGTTCAACAGCCACATCATTCATTACCAGATTCATCTGAGGTCTAGAACTTAGGGAATGATTTGTACCAAATACAATGCTCTTAGTTTTAGAGATGTTCAGGACCAGTTTATTACTGGCCACCCAATCTACAACAACTCTTTGTTAAGGTTTTCAGTTACTTCATTAGCTGTGGTTGCTGATGCGTATATGGTTGAATCATCAGCATGCATGGACACACATGCTTTGTTTAATGCCAGTGGCAGGTCATTGGTAAAAATAGAAAAGAGTAGAGGGCCTAGAGAGCTGCCCTGTGGTACACCAAACTTTACATGTTAACATTAGAGAAGCTTCAATTGGGGCTCCCGAGTGTCACAGTGGTCTAAGGCACTGCATCTCAGTGCAAGAGGCATCACTACAGTCCCTGGTTCGAATCACATCTGGTCGTGATTGGGAGTAACTGCTCAATTGGTCAAAAATGAGTTAGTCCTTTTTGCTATATTAAATACATGCTTAATCATGTGGACAAGTATCCTTTATTGTATTGCGTTGGATAAAATGGTGGTCATGTTAGCATGTAACTGCATAAAGTTACTGTGAAACCAAAGTAAATAAAAGCTATTTCTCTTAGATTTACCAATTCCAGGAGGTTTGTCATTACTGATCGATAACAAACAAAATATCTAACTGACAATGCTTTTCTTTAGTTATTTGTTTTTTAAAGCATGATTACGAGGGCTCAATATTAGTTGTTGGCATTTCCTGCCTACGTTTGCCCACTTTGCCAATGAAGTAAGCATTAAAATAGTTGGCAACATCAAATGGTTTTGTGATGAATAAGTCATCTGACTCTAGTTGAATTTGTGTTTCTGCCCATAATAATTTCATTTAAAGTAGCACCTCTTTAAAATAATAGGCTTTAGATGAGACAGGTAAACCTGCAACCACAACACTTCAATAACATGAGATCTTCTCTAAGAATAACAGGGATATAGCTCTAAATATATACAGCTATTTTCACGTCTCTCCAGAGATGTTCGATCGGGTTCAAGTCCGGGCTCTGGCTGGGCCACTCAAGGACTTGTCCCGAAGCTACTCCTGCTTAGTCTTGGCTATGTGCTTAGTCTGAGGTCCTGAGCACTCTGGAGCAGGTTTTCATCAAGGATCTTTCTGTACTTTTCTCAGTTCATCTTTCCCTCGATCCTGACTAGTCTCCCAGTCCCTGCCGCTTAAAAACATCCCCAGAGTTTGATGCTGCCACCACCATGCTTCACCATAGGGATGGTGCCAGGTTTCCTCCAGACGTGACACCATTCAGGCCAAAGAGAATCTTGTTTCTCATTGTCTGAGAGTCCTTAGGTGCCTAAACTCCAAGCGGGCTGTCATTTTCCTTTTAATGAGGTGTGGGCTTCGATCTGGCCACTACCATCAAGGCCTGATTGGTGGAGTGCTGCAGAGATGGTTGTCCTTCTGGAAGGTTCTCCCATGTCCTCAAGGGGGCGAGAGAGAGAGGGAGAGAGGAAATAGAGGGGGAGAACATTCAAGCCAATGAAGTATATTAAAAGACATACCGGGTAAGTGGGAGAGAAAGACAAAAAGAACAGAAAGAAGGAGGAGAGGAACGAGACGGAAGGAGAGACAGGGAAAGCGTAGGAGTGAACACCTAGAACCTGTTGCTAATCAAACAACAAAATACACACACACACAAACACATTCTCTCTCAGCTCAGAAAGCCTATTTAATATCCGTCTCCAGATACACACAGTGGGTCGGTGCAGTTGGATCTTAATTTCATCACTCTGTTGATGCTGAGAATTTTCCTGCCCCAGGAAATGCAGATGAGCTTCATGATTTGCATAAATTCACTGAAAACTTGCACAAACAGACGGTTATATCCACCAATCAGGCCATTATTGCAGTTTTCATGTAGGATCATTTTGTCCAGCTAATAGCATAACCACCGATCAAGCAACATTATCACTCAAATCCTGTAGCTGAAGGTTTATTTTGCAACAACAATACTGGTCAAATTAAGATCCTACACCTGTCCTGGTCAAAATACACTGCCAAAAGTTTGGAATATTACTCATTCAAGGGTTTTTCTTTATTTGCACTATTTTTTACATTGTAGAATAAAGTGATGACATGATGATATTTGCTATGATGACAGCTTTGCACACTCTTGGCATTCTCTCAACCAGCTTCACCTGGAATGCTTTTCCATCAGTCTTGAAGGAGTTCCCACATATGCTGAGCACTTGTTGGCTGCTTTTCCTTCACTGCAGTCCGACTCATCCCAAACCATCTAAATTTGGTTGAGGTTAGAACCAAAAATCTCAAATTTGGACTCCAGACCAAAGGACAAATTTCCACCGGTCTAATGTCCATTGCTCATGTTTCTTGGCCCAAGCATGTCTCTTCTTCTTATTGGTGTCCTTTAGTAGTGGTTTCTTTGCAGCAATTCGACCATGAAGGCCTGATTCACACAGTCTCCTCTGAACAGTTGATGTTGTGTCTGTTACTTGAACTCTGTGAAGCATTTATTTGTGCTGCAATCTGAGGCTGGTAACTCTAATGAACTTATCCTCTGCAGCAGACGTAACTCTGGGTCTTCCATTCCTGTGTCAGTCCTCATGAAGCTGGTTGAGAGAATGCCATGAGTGTGCAAAGCTGTCACCAAGGCAAAGGGTGGCTACTTTGAAGAATCTCAAATATAAAATATATTTTGATTTGTTTAACACTTTTTTGGTTACTACATGATTCCATATGTGTTATGTCATAGTTTTGATGTCTTCACTTTTATTCTACAATGTAGAAAATAGTGCAAATAAAGAAAAACCCTTGAATGAGTAATATTTAAATTGGGACTCAGACATAGTCTGTCGTCCATTTAATGTGTTTCTATTCTTACCTTAATCAGGTGGTTATTATAACAGTTATTATACCAGCTGAATGGACTAATGTAGCCCCTAGACAGCAATAAACAGACAAGAGACACATTGTGTGTGTGTGAGAGAGAGAGAGAGAGAGAGAGAGAGAGAGAGAGAGAGAGAGAGAGAGAGAGAGAGAGAGAGAGAGAGAGAGAAAGAAAGAGAGAGAGAGGTAAATACAGAAAGGAGAAAAAGAAGGAGAGGGATGGATGGAGGGAGGGAAAGAGAAAGATTCATGGAGCCGGGAGCGGTGTTTTGTTTGCTTTCGGTCGGCACTAGTCCCACTCCTGTTCCCTTCTTCCAGCACGTTTAACACACAAATACACATGCTGTCAACTATATAGCACCCTTAGGCACACACACACAGACGTACTTCCATAAGTTCATGTTCTAGCACTGCTCTGTATAAACTCAGTGTCTCAAAACTAGCTAGCCGTAAGCCTCACATTTAGACCCAACCAACCATCACACACACACACGTGCATACACCTACTTACCTGCTATGAGAGGTGAAGCAGAACTGATTACTTTAAAATTAGCTGTCTGATTTCTATTCTCAGTGTCTCCCATTCAACCTGTTTACTTATGCTTCAAGGAGTGTGCATGTGGGGTTCTGTATTCCTGTGTATGAGTAAGAGCGAGAGAATACAGTGCATTCAGCAAGTATTCAGACCCCTTGACTTTTTCCACATTTTGTTACGTTACAGCCTTATTCTAAAATTGATTAAATGTATTGTTTTCTTCATTCATCTACACACAATATCCCATAATGACAAAGCAAAAACAGTTCATGAATTTTAGCAAATTTATAAAAAACTGCAATATCATATTTACTTAAGTAATCAGACACTATACTTAGTGCTTTGTTGAAGCACCTTTGGCAGAGATGGTTGTTCTTCTGGAAGGTTCTTCCATCTCCACAGAGGAACTCTGGAGCTCTGTCAGAGTGACCATTGGGTTCTTGGTCACCTCTCCGGCCAAGGCCCTTCTCCCCCTGATTGCTCAGTTTGGCTGGACTCCAGCTTTAGGTAGAGTCTTGGTGGTTCCAAACTTCTACCATTTAAGAATGATGGAGGCCACTGTGTTCTTTGGGACCTTCAATGCTGCAGAAATGGGTATTTCCCCAGATCTGTGCCTCGACACAATCCTGTCGCTGGAGCTCTAAGAAACAATTATTTTGACCTCATGGCTTGGTTTTTTCTCTGACATGCACTGTCAACTGTTTGACCTTATATAGACAGGTGTGTGCCTTTACAAATCATGTCCAATCAATTGAATTTACGACAGGTGGACTTCAATCAAGTTGTAGAAACATCTCAAGGATGATCAATGGAAACAGGATTCTCATTGAAAAGGGTCTAAGTACTTATGTAAATAAGCTAAATCAGTTTTAGTTTTTTTACATTTGCAAAAATGTGTAAAAAACAGTTTTCGCTTTGTCATTATGTGGTATTGTGTATCAATTTTAGAATAAGGCTTAAACGCAACAAAATGTGGAAAAAGGGAATGAATACTTTCAGAATATACTCTATTTGTCAACATCTGTAGGTACACTGGTATGTAAATACTGTATGTAAACTAGTTGTATGCATTTGTGCCAAATAGAAATTAATGGTAAAAAATATATTGTGTATTTTATTGTTAATAAGAATATAATATGCTTATGAACACTTCTACATGAATGTGGATGCTACCATGATTATGGATAATCATGAATGAATCGTGAATAATGAGTATGAAAGTTACAGAGGCACAAAGATCATAACCCCAAAACATGATAACCTTTCAACATTACCAATAACAGGGGAGGTTAAACATTTTTGGGGGGGAATGATATTTATGCCTCGAACTTTCTCACTTTCTCACTCATCATTATTCACGATGATGAGTGAGAAAGTGAGAAAGTTCGAGGCATAAATATCACTCATCATTATTCACGATTCAGTCATGATTATCCATAATCCATTTCCACTTCACCGGATTTCTACCGAAATCACAGGTCCATCACACCGGATCATTGCAGCTAGCTAGTTGCAATCGAGTGGCTGCTGTTTTTGGCTAACACCATTGTCCATATGCTACCTTGAGCTAGCCTTGAGCTAGGCCCCGGCCAGCCGACGTGTACTAGCTAATCTCCAGGGCTACAGTACCTTTGGCAACCTGCCTGTACCTTCTACTGTCGACACGGAGCCCCGCCGAGCCACCACGACTGGTCTGCCGACGTAATTGTCCGACGTGGTCTCAACAGGCTTTTCCTCGCCGAAGATCCATCTGCTAGCCCCGGCCTGCTACACTCTGAACGCTGTGCCTCCCGCTCGCCTAGTGCAGCGCCCACTGAACTGCTCCCTGGCTCACCTCTTTGCTGCTTATCGGATCTTATGATTACTCGGCTACACAGCTGATGCCTGTTGGACTGTTCCGTTACATGGTACTTCATTCTGTTTAACTGCTAGGCCTCAGGTCCTGTGTGTAGCACAACAATTTCTCTATCCGACCCTTTTTGTTAATTCTTCGCCATTACCCGTCGTTGTCTTAGCTCTCTTAATTAACTGTTTGTTTTATGCCTCTTTCTTATTTCAATATGCCTTGCCTGCTGCTGTCTAGGTTAGCTATTATTATTATTTTATTTCACTGTAGAGCCCCAAGTCCCCCTCAACATGCCTCAGATAGCTCCTTTGTCCCACCCCCCACACATGCAGAGACCTCACCTTGCTTAACTGGTGTCTCCAGAGATGCAACCTCTCTCATCAGTACCCAACGCCTAGGTTTACCTCCACTGAACTCACATCCTACCATATCACTGTCTGTATATTATGCCCTCAATCTATTCCACCACGCCCAGAAATCTGCTCCTTTTATTCTCTGTACCCAACGCACTTCTCCTCTGGCGATGTAGAGGTAAACCCAGGTCCTGTAGCCCCCAGTACTACACCTATTCCACAGGCGCTCTCATTTGTTGACTTCTGTAACCGTAAAAGCCTTGGTTTCATGCATGTTAACATCAGAAGCCTCCTCCCTAAGTTTGATTTATTCACTGCTTTAGCACACTCCGCCAACCCGGATGTCCTAGCTGTGTCTGAATCCTGGCTCAGGAAGGCCACCAAAAATTATGAAATTTCCATCCCCAACTACAATATTTCCCGTCAAGATAGAACTGCCATAGGAGGCGGAGTTGCAATCTACTGCAGAGATAACCTGCAGAGTTCTGTCATACTGTCCAGGTCTGTGCCCAAACAGTTTGAGCTTCTACTCTTAAAAATCCACCTTTCCAGAAATAAGTCTCTCATTGATGCCACCTGTTACAGACCCCCCTCAGCCCCCAGCTGTGCCCTGGACTCCATATGTGAATTGATTGCCCCCCATCTATCTTCAGAGTTCGTACTGTTAGGTGACTTAAACTGGGATATGCTTAACACCCCGGCTGTCCTTCAATCTAAGATAGATCCCCTCAATCTTACATAAATTATCAAGGAACCTACCAGGTACAACCCTAAATCCGTAAACATGGGTACCATCATAGATATCATCCTGACTAACTTGCCCTCCAAATACACCTCCTCTGTTTTCAACCAGGATCTGGTTGAAAACAGAGCAGGCCTTTCTAATCGACCTGGCCCATTTATCCTGGAAGGATATTGACCTCATCCCGTCAGTAGAGGATACCTGGGTGTTCTTTAAAAGTGCTTTCCTCACCATACTAAATAAGCATGCCCCTTTCAAAAAACATAGAACTAAAAACAGATATAGCCCTTGGTTCACCCCAGACTTGACTGCACTTGACGAACACAAAAACATCCTGTGGCGCACTGCATTAGCATCGAATAGCCCCCGCAATATGCAACTTTCAGGGAAGTCAGGAACAAATACACACAGTCAGTTAGAAAAGCAAAGGCCAGCTTTTTCAAACAGAAATTTGCATCCTGTAGTACCAATTCCAAAAAGTTCTGGGACACTGTAAAGTCCATGGAGGTTCTAAATGATATCATAACCGCCATCGATAGAAGACAGTACTGTGCAGCCGTCTTCATCGACCTGGCCAAGGCTTTCGACTCTGTCAATCACCGCATTCTTATTGGCAGACTCAACAGCCTTGGTTTCTCAAGTGACTGCCTTGCCTGGTTCTCCAACTAGTGTGTCAAATCGGAGGGCCTATTGTCCGATCCTCTGGCAGTCTCTATGGGGGTGCCACAGGGTTCAATTCTTGGGCCAACCCTTTTCTCTATATACATCAACGATGTCGCTCTCGCTGTTGGTGACTCTCTGATCCTTCTCTACGCAGACGACACCATTTTGTATACATCTGGCCCCTCTTTGGACACTGTATTAACTAACCTTCAAACAAGCTTCAATGCCATACAACACTCCTTCCGTGGCCTCCAACTGCTCTTAAATGATAGTAAAACTAAATGCATGCTTTTCAATCGAACGCTGCCCGCACCCGCCCACCGGACTATCATCACTACTCTCGACGGGTCTGACTTAGAATACGTGGACACCTACAAATACCTAGGCGTCTGGTTAGACTGTAAACTCAACTTCCAGACTCACATAAACCATCTCCAATCCAAAATTAAATCTAGAATCGGCTTCCTATTTCGCAACAAAGCATCCTTCACTCATGCTGGCAAACATGCCCTTGTAAAACTGACTATCCTACCGATCCTTGACTTCGGCGATTTCATTTACAAAATAGCCTCCAACTACTCAGCAAATTGGATGTAATCTATCACAGTGCCATCCGTTTTGTTACCAAAGCCCCATATACTACCCACCACTGCGACCTGTATTCTCTCGTTGGCTGGCCCTCACTACATATTCGTCGCCAAACCCACTGGTTCCAGGTTATCTATAAGTCTTTGCTAGGTAAATCCCTGCCTTATCTCAACTCGCTGGTCACCATAGCAACACCCACCCGTAGCATGCGCTCCAGCAGGTATATTTCACTGGTCACCCCCAAAGCCAACACCTCCTTTGGCCGCCATTCCTTCCAGTTCTCTGCTGCCAATGACTGGAACGAATTGCAAAAATCCTTGAAGCTAGAGGTTCCTATCTCCCTCACTAACTTTAAGCATCATCTGTCAGAGCTGCTTATCGATCACTGCACCTATATATAACCCTTCTGTAAATAGCCCACTCTACTACCTCATCCCCATATTTATTATTTTCGCTCATTTTGCACTCCAGTATCTCTATTTGCATCATTTGCACATCTGTCACTCCAGTGTTAAATTTCTAATTTGTAACTTATTTCGCCACTATGGCCTATTTATTGTCCTACCTTCCTAACCTTTCTGCATTTTGCACTACATTTGCACACTCTTTATATAGATTCTCTATTGTGTTATTGACTGTACGTTTGTTTATTCTCATGTGTAACTCTGTGTTGTTTTTTGTCGCACTGCTTTGCTTTGTCTTGGCCAGGTCGCAGTTGTAAATGAGAACTTGTTCTCAACTGGCCTACCTGGTTAAATAAAGGTGAAATAAAAAATGTACATATTACCTCAATTACCTTGACTAACCTGTGGCCCCTCACATTAACTCTGTACTGGTACCACCTGTATATAGCCTCCTCACATTGACTCTGTACTGGTACCCCTGTATATAGCCTTCTCACATTGACTCTGTACTGGTACCCCTGTATATAGACTCCTCACATTACTGGTACTTCAATGTATATAGCCTCCTCACATTGACTCTGTACTGGTACTTCCTGTATATAGACTCCTCACATTACTGGTACTTCAATGTATATAGCCTCCTCACATTGACTCTCTACTGGTACTTCCTGTATATATCCTCCTCACATTGACTCTCTACTGGTACTTCCTGTATATAGCCTCCTCACATTGACTCTGTACTGGTACCCCTGTATATAGCCTCCTCACATTGACTGTACTGGTACTTCCTGTATATAGCCTGCTCACATTGACTCTGTACTGGTACCCATGTATATAACCTCCTCACATTGACTCTGTACTGGTACTTCCTGTATATAGCCTCCTCACTTTGACTCTGTACTGGTACTTCCTGTATATAGCCTCCTCACTTTGACTCTGTACTGGTACTTCCTGTATATAGCCTCCTCACATTGACTCTGTACTGGTACTTCCTGTATTTAGCCTCCTCACATTGACTCTGTACTGGTACTTCCTGTATATAGCCTCCTCACATTTGACTCTGTACTGGTACTTCCTGTATATAGCCTCCTCACATTGACTCTGTACTGGTACTTCCTGTATATAGCCTCCTCACATTGACTCTGTACTGGTACTTCCTGTATATAGCCTCCTCACATTGACTCTGTACTTGTACTTCCTGTATATAGCCTCCTCACATTGACTATGTACTGGTACTTCCTGTATATAGCCTCCTCACATTGACTCTGTACTGGTACTTCCTGTATATAGCCTCCTCACATTGACTCTGTACTGGTACTTCCTGTATATAGCCTCCTCACATTGACTCTGTACTGGTACTTCCTGTATATAGCCTCCTCACATTGACTCTGTACTGGTACTTCCTGTATATAGCCTCCTCACATTGACTCTGTACTGCTACTTCCTGTATATAGCCTCACTATTGTTAATACTACTATTTTACTATTTGTTACTTTTACTTCTTAAAGCATTGTTGGTTAAGGGCTTGTTAGTAAGCATTTCACTGTAAGGTCTACACCTGTTGTATTGTTGGTTAAGGGCTTGTAGGTAAGCATTTCACTGTAAGGTCTACACCTGTTGTATTGTTGGTTAAGGGCTTGTTAGTTAGCATTTCAATGTAAGGTCTACACCTGTTGTATTGTTGGTTAAGGTCTTGTTAGTAATCATTTCACTGTAAGGTCTACACCTGTTGTATTATTGGTTAAGGGCTTGTTAGTAATCATTTCACTGTAAGGTCTACACCTGTTGTATTGTTGGTTAAGGGCTTGTTAGTAAGCATTTCACTGTAAGGTCTACACCTGTTGTATTCTGCGCATGTGACAAATACCATTTGATTTGATTTGTTCAAATACTTATGACTAGATACATTAAATGCTTTCATTTCTAAACGATAAAACAGACTTAAATAGAAGGGGACATTCTGTACTGCCGCTTCTTAAGACAGCGAGAGAGCGAGAGAGAGAGAGAGAGAGAGAGATTAGAGAGAGAGAGTGTTTTTGTGTTTGAGCTAAATCATTATTGTCGGGTCGCTGCTCTGACTGACAGGTTGACAGAGATGGCGCCTGATTCGTTCGCCACATCCCCGTCTGACTGTTTCATAACTGAATGACTGGCGTGTGAGTGTGTGTGTGTGTGTGTGTGTGTGTGTGGTAGGTGCGTCAGGCAGGGGGGAAGGAAAGCAAAGGACACACACACACACACACACACACACACTAATGTATCTGTGACTGTGGCCCCTGCATGGCGAGACTGTCTCTGTGTTGCTGTACTATGGCACCCCCGTGTGGCGGCTTTGTCTTACTGCACTTGGTCTGGGGCTCAGGAGGACGACTCCTGTGGACTGAATCCCTGTATGTCTGATGTTTAAATGTAAGTGCCTTGAGATCTGTGTCATTATGTGGAGCTAAGTTTTGTGGTCTATTGTGTATAATTGCCATGTGTTGAGCTTGTTATCTAGCTTGCGCTCACATTAGCGTTAGCACTACTTTTAGCATTTTGCATTGTAATGTAGCAGAGTGTTTACCGGCTTCATCAATAAGTGCATCGATGACGTCGTCCCCACAGTGACTGTACGTACATATCCCAACCAGAAGCCATAGATTACAGGCAACATCCACACCGAGCTAAAGGCTAGAGCTGACGCTTTTAAGGAGCGTGACACTAATCCCACTATGCCCTCAGACAAACCATCAAACAGGCAAAGCATCAATACAGGACTAAGATTGAATCCTACTACACAGGCTCTGATGCTCGTCGGATGTGGCAGGGCTTGCAAAATATTACGGACTACAAAGGGAAACCCAGCCGCGAGCTGCCCAGTGACCCGAGCCTACCAGATGAGCTAAATACCTTTTATGCTCGCTTCGAGGCAAGCAACACTGAAATATGCATTAGAACACCAGCTGTTCCGGACGACTGTGTGATCACGCTCTCTGTAGCTGATGTGAGCAAGACCTTTAACCAGGTGAACATTTATAAGGCCGCAGGGCCAGACGGATTACCAGGACGCATACTCAAAGCATGCGCGGACCAACTGGCAAATGTCTTAACTGAGGCTGGTCATTATTCGAATCTGGAGCCACCCTGAGTGGTCGCCTGTTAAGCAGCTCCCGTTGTCCGTGCATAAATTGTTGTTTCGTATTAGTTCATTTTTTTGTCTCTTTTCTTAGTTTTATTTGTTACAGTTGAACTATAATAGTTCAGGATAATGGATTTTCTCGCAGCTGAACGTCGACAGGAGTCATCAATTATTATTATTTACAACAGAGCCCAGCTCCTGGATTTAGCACACACAGCGCTGCTGCACCCCAGGGAAAAGTTTGATATTCCGTACGAGTTGAAATGGCGATGCCGTGGACGTAGGGCGGGATTGAAGTGTAAGGCGAAGCTGAGGAAGTACAAGCCGGCTATACCATCTATCATTATGGGCAACGTAAGGTCACTACATAACAAAATGGACGAGCTTGAGGGGCTTGTCCGTGGACAAAGGGACTATCGTGAAACAAACCTAATGTTTTTCACTGAGACTTGGCTGAACGATAAAATCACCATAGAGAACGTAACTATCGGCGGTTTCCAGACCATCAGAGCGGACAGGGATAACGTTTCTTCCGGTAAGAGCAAGGGTGGTGGGCTGGCTTTATTAGTTAACAACAGATGGTGTAATCCGAAACATATTACTCTTAAGGAAGAGTTCTGTAGCCCAGACATTGAGCTGTTAGCCGTTAGCCTGAGACCCTACTACTTGCCATGGGAATTCACGGCGGCCAGCGCTGCTATTGTTTACATCCCGCCTTCCGTGGACGCAAACAAGCATGTGACGTCATCCACTCTGCTATCGCGAGGTTACAGACAGCGCATCCCAGTGCTTTCTTTGCCATTTCGGGGGATTTCAACCATGCATCTCTCTCTTCAACACTGCCCACGTTCAAACAGTTCGTGAAGTGCCCAACCAGGAATAATAAAACTCTGGACTTGTTATATGCTAATGTGAAGGACGCATACAACTCCACTGCACTCCCTCCCCTCGGTAGATCGGATCACAACCTTGTCCACCTCACTCCAATCTACAGGCCTATGGTCCAACAGCAGCCTGTAGGGCCATTAGGAGATGGTACCCGGAGGTGAACGAGGCCCTACAGGACTGCTTTGAAACAACAGACTGGGATGTGCTCTGTGAGGCTCATGGGGAGGACATCGATGGACTTTATTATTTTTTTGTAGACAACAATGTACCCACCAGGAAGGTACGCTGTTTTCCAAACAATAAACCATGGGTCACCAGCGACCTGAAGGCCCTGCTGAATGAGAAGAAGAGGGCCTTCAAGGGAAGGGACAAGGACAAAGTGAAATGCGTCCAGAGGGAGCTGAAGTTGCGGATTGCTGAGGGGAAGAGAGGGTATAAGGAGAAGATGGAGGACAAGCTGAGGCAGAGCCAGGTGAGAAAGGTGTGGAAGGGTATGAGAAATATCACTGGCTTCAAAAAGTCAAACAGTAGGCAGACGGAGGGGACCCAGGACAGAGCCAAGGAGCTGAACCAATTACAGGTTTGATACTGGCCCTGTCCACCTCCCTTCCAGCTCCCCAGGCCACACACCCTCACGGCTGTCCCACCCCCACAACACCTCTGCTGAGACAATCAGTGACCCCTTCTCCACCCCTGCTCTCCCTGGACTGATCCTCAACACCCCCCTTCCCCCCCACCTCCCCACCGGGGCTGGCTTTCACCACCAACCAAGTGAAGAGAGAGCTGGAGAGTACATCAGTGGAAAGCGGCGGGCCCTGATGGCATCAGCCCAAGGGTGCTTAGGGTCTGTGCTGATCAACTGTGTGGAATACTCCAGCGAACCTTCAACCTAGAAAGGGTCCCTGTGTTGTGGAAAACATCCTGCCTCATCCCAGGGCCCAAGAAGGCACACCCCACTGTCCTGAATGACTTCAGACCTGTAGCACTAACATCCCACATCATGAAGACCCTGGAAAGGTTAGTCCTCGCTCACCTCAGACCCCTGATGTGTACATCACTGGGCCCCCTGCAGTTTGCATACCAGCGCAACATCGGGGTGGATGATGCAATCATCTACCTTCTGCAGAGGGCCTACTCTCACCTGGACAACGCAGACTGCACTGTGAGGGTTATGTTTTTTGACTTCTCCAGTGTCTTCAATACCATTCAGCCCCTGCTACTGGGTGAGAAGATGAGGAGGATGGAAGTGGAAGCACCCTTAGTCTCCTGGATCACGGACTACCTGACCGGTAGGCCACAATTTGTGCGACTACAGTGCTGTGTGTCAGAACGGGCAGTGAGCAACACAGGGGCCCCCCAGGGAACGGTCCTGTCCCCCTTCCTGTTCACCCTCTTCACCTCTGACGTCAGATATAACTCTGAAACATGCCACCTACAGAAGTTCTCGGATGACTCCGCAATTGTAGGGTGCATCAGGGGTGGGCAGGAGGAGGAGTACAGGAGCACAATCAGTGACTTTGTGTTGTGGTGTGAGCAGAACCACCTTCAGCTCAACATCAGCAAAACAAAGGAGATGGTGGTGGACTTCAGGAGAACCAAGGCACAACTGACTGCAGTCCCTATACAGGGAATGGATGTTGAAATGGTTGGGTCATATAAGTTCCTGGGAGTCCATTTGGACAACAGGCTGGAATGGGCTGGTAACACCAGGGCCCTGTACAAAAAGGGCCAGAGCTGACTCTACTTTCTGAGGAGGCTCAGGTCCTTTAACGTGTGCAGTAAACTACAGCATACCTTCTACCAGTCTTTTTTGCAGTGGTGTGCTGGGGAGCCAACATTAAAGCCGGTGATGCGTCTCGGGTAAATAAGCTGATCAGGAAGGCTAGCTCTGTACTGGGGATGAGCCTTGACACTCTAGAGGAGGTGGCGGAGAGACGGATCCTGGCCAAATTGCTGGCCATCATGGACAACGTCACCCACCCTCTGCATGCCATGGTTATGACGCAGAGGAGCACCTTCAGTCACAGACTGATCCCACCACGGTGTGCCAGAGAGCGCTACAGGAGGTCCTTCCTGCTGGCGGCTATTAGACTATATAATGCCTCACCGGGGTGCCGTGCCGTCGGCAACATAGATCTGGAACTGTTGGGGTGCTAGGCCCTAGTTTAACAATTATGCATCGATCCGTGAGTAACTCTGATCCGTAATCACTCATTCACTCAGGACCTATTTACAGTCGTATGAAAAGGTTTGGTCACCCCTCTGAGGCTGCATAATAATTTACTCTGTCGTCACAGAAAATGATCACAGTGGCATGCCATTCATTTTCTAATAAAAGCTGAGTACTGGGGTATTGTCCAGACAAATATTTTTAGTGTAGCAATATTAAGTTGTATGAAATTAAATCAGATGTGAAAAATAAGCAAAAATAAGCAAAATTTGGGCACCCTTGTCATTCTGTTGATTTGAATACCTGTAACTACTTAGCACTGATTAATTGGAACACACTATTGGTTTGGTGAGCTCATTAAGCCTTGAACTTCATAGACAAGTGCATCCAATCATGAGAAAAGGTATTTAAGCTGGCCAATTGCAAGTAAGTTGTTGTTCTCTTTGACTCTCCTCTGAAGAGTGGCAACATGGGGGCCTCAAAACAACTCTCAAATGACCTGAAAACAAAGATTGTTCAACATTATGGTTTAGGGGAAGGCTACAAAAAGCTATCGCAGAGATGTAAGCTGTCAGTGTCCACTGTGAGGAACATAGTGAGGAAATGGAAGACCACAGGCACAGTTCTTGTTAAGGTCAGAAGTGGCAGGCCAAGTAAAATATTGGAGAGGCAAAGGCGAAGGATGGTGAGAACGGTCAAAAACAGCCCACAGACCACCTCCAAAGACCTACAACATCATCTTGCTGCAGATGGTGTCACTGTGCATCGTTCAACAATTCAGCGCACTTTGCACAAGGAGAAGCTGTACGGGAGAGTGATGCGGAAGAAGCCTTTTCTGCACACACGCCACAAACAGAGTCGCTTGAGGTATGCAAACGCACATTTGGACAAGCCAGCTTCATTTTGGAGTAAGGTGCTGTGGACTGATGAAACAAAGATTGAGTTATTTGGTCATAACAAGGGGCGTTTTGCATGCCGGCAAAAGAACACAGCGTTCCAAGAAAAACACTTGCTACCCACAGTAAAATTTGGTAGGGGTTCCATCATGCTGTGGGGCTGTGTAGCCAGTGCCAGTACTGGGAATCTTGTTAAAGTTGAGGGTCGCATGGATTCCACTCAATATCAGCAGATTCTTGGGAATAATGTTGAAGAATCAGTCACAAAGTTAAAGTTACGCCGAGGCTGGATATTTCAACAAGACAACGACCCAAAACACTGCTCAAAATCTACCCAGGCATTTATGCAGAGGACCAAGTACAATGTTCTGGAATGGCCATCCCAGTCCCCAGACCTGAATATCATTGAGAATCTGTGGGATGATTTGAAGCGGGCTGTCCATGCTCGGCAACCATCAAACCTAACTGAACTGGAGATGTTTTGTAAGGAGGAATGGTCCAAAATACCTTCATCCAGAATCCAGACACTCATTAGAGGCTATAGGAAGCATCTAGAGGCTGTTATTTTAGCAAAAGGAGGCTCTACTAAATATTGATGTGATTTTTCTGTTGGGGTGCCCACATTTATGCACCTGTCTAATTTCGTTTTGATGCATATTGCACATTTTCTGTTAATCCAATAAACCTAATTTCACTACTGAAATATTACTGTGTCCATCAGTTATTTGATAGAAAATTAAATTGCTGATCCAAACCCCCAATTATTTATAAATGGAAATCATGGAAATTGTCTGGGGTGCCCAAACCTTTTCATATGACTGTATTCATGCAGGTCTGTATATATACAGCTGGTGAAATAAGTATTGAACACGTCACCATTTTTCTCAGTAAATATATTTCCAAAGGTGCTACTGACATGAGATGTTGGTAACAACCCAAGTAATCCATACATACAAAGAAACCAAAACAAATACGTTCAGAAATTAAGTTATGTGTAATAATGTGAAATGACACAGGGAAAAAGTATTGAACACACTTACTGATATTTATTTAATACTTTGTACAAAAGCCTTTGTTGGTAATGACAGCTTCAAGACTTTCTTGCAAACTAGTCGCATGCAAGAAACTGAAGATCTCGTACTGTGTACTACTCCCTTCACAGAACAGTGCAAACTGTCTCTAACCAGAATAGAAAGAGGAGTGGGAGGCCCCGGTGCACAACTGAGCAAGAGGACAAGTATATTAGAGTGTCTAGTTTGAGAAACAGACGCCTCACAAGTCCTCAACTATCAGCTTCATTAAATGGTACCCGCAAAACACCAGTCTCAACATCAACAGTGAAGAGGCGACTCCGGGATGCTGGCCTTCTAGGCAGTGTTGCAAAGAAAAAGCCATATCTCAGACTGGCCAATAAAAAGAAAAGATTAAGATGGGCAAAATGTCCAGACACTGGACAGAAAAAGTGTTATGGACAGACAAATCTAAGTTTGAGGTGTTTGGATCAACATTCGTGAGACGCAGACCAAATGAAAAGATGCTGAAGGAGTGCTTGACGCCATCTGTCAAGCATGGTGGAGGCAATGTGATGGTCTGGGGGTGCTTTGGTGGTGGTAAAGTGGGAGATTTGTACAGGGTAAAAGGGATCTTGAAGAAGGAAGGCTATCACTCCATTTTGCAGCGCCATGACATACCCTGTGGACGCCGCTTAATTGGAGCCAATTTCCTCCTACAACAGGACAATGACCAAAAGCATAGCTCCAAACTATGATAGATAGATAGATAGATAGATAGATAGATAGATAGATAGATAGATAGATAGATAGATAGATAGATAGATAGATAGATAGATAGATAGATAGATAGATAGATATTGCATAGTATGGGAGGTCTGTGTTGCCGACGGCACGGCACCCCGGTGAGGCATTAAATAGTCTAATAGCCGCCGGCAGGAAGGACCTCCTGTGGCACTCTCTGGCACCCGTGGTGGGATCAGTCTGTGACTGAAGGTGCTCCTCTGCGTCATAACCATGGCATGCAGAGGGTGGGTGACGTTGTCCATGATGGTCATTAGTTTGGCCAGGATCTGTCTCTCCGCCACCTCCTCTAGAGTGTCAAGGCTCATACCCAGGACAGAGCTAGCCTTCCTGATCAGCTTATTTACCTGAGAAGCATCACCAGCTTTTATGTTGGCTCCCCAGCACACCACTGCAAAAATGATGGCACTGGCCACCACAGACTGGTAGAAGGTATGCAGTAGTTTACTGCACACGTTGAAGGACCTGAGACTCCTCAGAAAGTAGAGTCGGCTCTGGCCCTTTTTGTACAGGGCCCTGGTGTTACCAGCCCATTCCAGCCTGTTGTCCATATGGACTCCCAGGAACTTGTATGACCCAAGCATTTCCACATCCATTCCCTGTATAGGGACTGCAGTCAGTTGGGCCTTGGTTCTCCTGAAGTCCACCACCATCTCCTTTGTTTTGCTGATGTTGAGCTGAAGGTGGTTCTGCTCACACCACAACACAAAGTCACTGATTGTGCTCCTGTACTCCTCCTCCTGCCCACCCCTGATGCACCCTACAATTGTGGAGTCATCCGAGAACCTCTGTAGGTGGCATGTTTCAGAGTTATACCTGAAGTCTGAGGTGTAGAGGGTGAACAGGAAGGGGGACAGGACCGTTCGCTGGGGGGCTCCTGCGTTGCTCACTGCCCGTTCTGATTCAATAACTATTTAGGGACGAAGCAGTTAGCTGGTATTCTGTCTATAATGGAGTGGCCAGCACAGTCACCGGATCTCAACACTATTGAGCTGTTGCGGGAGCAGCTTGACCGTATGGTACGTAAGAAGTGCCCATCAAGCCAATCCAACTTCTGGGAGGTGCTTCAGGAAGCATGGGGTGAAATCTCTTCAGATTACCTCAACAAATTGACAACTAGAATTCCAAAGGCTTTAATTGCTGCAAATGGTGTATTCTTTGAGAAAGCAAAGTTTTATTATTAAGAATAATTGTTTATATCCTTGTTAACGTCATTTTGCAACTAATTTCATGTATGTTTTCATGGAAAACAAGGACATTTCTAAGTGACAGCAAGCAATGCAGATGTAGAAGCATGGTGGCTAGGAAAAACTCCCTAGAGAGGAAAAAACTTAGGACAAGGCTGAGTATAGCCCACGAAGATCTCCTCTACTGCACGATCCCTAGGGGCTGACAAACCAGACAGGAAGCTCACGTCAGTGACTCAACCCACTCAAGTGACGCACCCCTCCTAGGGATGGCATGGAAAGCACTAGTAAGCCAGTGAATCAGCCCCTGTAATAGGGTCAGAGGCAGAGAATCCCAATGGAGAGACGGGAACCTGCCAGGCAGAGACAGCAAGGGTGGTTCGTCGCTCCAGTGCCTTGCCGTTCACCTTCACACCCCTGGGCCAGACTACACTCAATCATAGGACTTAATGTCTTCAGCTGTTTGCTTAGAGATTCTAGGGACAATAAGGAGGCCTGCGTCTTGTGACCGTAGCGTACGTGTAGGTATGTACGGCAGGACCAAATCTGAGAGATAAGTAGGAGCAAGCCCATGTGATGCTTTGTAGGTTAGCAGTAAAACCATGAAATCAGCCCTAGCCTTAACAGGAAGCCAGTGTAGAGAGGCTAGCACGGCAGTAATATGCTACGTTTTTCTTGGTTCTATTCAAGATTCTAGCAGCCATGTTTAGCACTAACTCAAGTTTATTTAGTGCTTTATCCGGGTATCAGGAGAGTAGAGCATTGCAGTAGTCTAATCTAGAAGTGACAAAAGCATGGATTAGCTTTTCTGCATCATTTTTGGACAAAAAGTTGCAGATTTTTGCAATGTTACGAAGTTGGAAATAAGCTGTCCTTGAAATATTCTTGATATGTTCGTCAAAAGAGAGATCCAGACTAACGCAGAGGTCCTTCACAGTTTTTTTTGTGGACGACTGTACAACCATCAAGATTAATTGTTAGACCCAACAGAAGATCTAGGCTCCCAAGTGGTGCATTGGTCTAAGACACTGCATCTCAGTGCTAGAGGTGTCACTACAAACAACCTGGTTTGAATCCAGACTGTATCACAACTGGCCGTGATTGGGAGTCTCATAGGGTGGCGCACCATTGGCCCGTTGTCCGAGTTTGGCTGGTGTAGACTGTCATTATAAATAAGAATTTGTTCTTAACTGACTTGCCTGGTTAAATAAAAAAATCTATTTGTTTCTTGGGACCTAAAACTAGCACTGAAACACTTCCAGGGTAGGCAATTTTGTGGCTTCACCATGTTTAATCAAACAACACATCTGCCACGCTGATCCTCAACACTGGGGCCCCTCAGGGGTGCGTGCTTATTCCCCTCCTGTACTCCCTGTTCACCCACGACTGCGTGGCCAAGCATGATTCAAACACCATCAGGGTTTTAAGTTCCTTGGTGTCCACATCACCAACAAACTATCATGGTCCAAACACACCAAGACAGTTGTGAAGAGGGCACGACAAAGCCTATTCCCCGTCAGGAGACTGAAAAATTTGGCATGGACTCCCAGATCCAAGTTCTACAGCTGCACCATCGAGGCCGGTTGCAGTACCGCCTGGTAGGGCAACTGCTCGGTATCCGACCATAAGGCGCTACAGAGGGTAAGGCGTACGGCCCAGTACATCACTGAGGCCAAGCTTCCTGCCATCCAGGACCTCTATACCAGGCTGTTCTATCTGCTACCCACGGCAAGTGGTACCGGAGCGCCAATTCTAGGTCCAAAAGGCTCCTTAACAGCTTCTACCTAACGTCCAAGCTGGGGAGGTTTTGAGTCTTTCATTCAGAGTTTCCTCTTAATTGCTAGCAATAGCATAAAAGATTTGTTTAACAGTGTTATCTAACAAAGGTATCTGCCTCCCTACACATTGTTTTCACCATATCAATTGCGGCCATTCACCTTGGGACTGATTAAAGTGCAGACTTTTCCCATGATCTTGGGGGCGCTCGCTCTCTGGTTGAATTTATATATTTTAGATTTGAATAATTTTCATTTCGATTTTGAAGGTTAACCACATTACAATGATTTTGAGTTACAATGACAATATTACAATATATATATATATGGTCCGGCCCATCTGGCATTTGCCAGAATTGCCAGATGGCCGATCTGCCACTGGCCGTGATGTTTAAAGGTTAAATTGATAAACACCTTTAAAGTGTTAGGGTTCCCACAAGACCATTTTTCAAATTTACAGATAAAATACAAATATTTTACAGGACAGATTATTATTCCCATCTACAAAAAGCTATTCAAGAATTTACACTTTTTTCTTTTAAAAAATGCAACAATATACTGGGTTCTAAAATCCATGATATAGTGATATCTGATCACATGCTTAATTACACCAACATAAAATACACTTAGTGACAGAATACGGATATCTTCAAGACCCTTAAAATATATAATACGTAAATAAAAAAATAAAGACCTTTACCATTACAAATGTAGACGTAGAGGACAGAGAAAAGCCGACCCCGGACATAATTTGCTTTTCAGGCGAATAATAATCTTGGCAAAAGTTAAATCAAATTTAGGGATAATTTGTCTTTAATTTTAATCTTTCTGAACAAGCAGGATTATGATTTTACTTTTGAAGAGAGGCAACATCTACAGGTTAAACTCAAATAAAGCATATGACAAATAAACCTGGTAAACACCTAATTTTAAAAGATACACTTAGAAACAACAACGCTATTAATAAACATTTTAAAAGCTTCTATGAAAATGTAAATAAATCAGAATTAAATAACAGTTGGACTGATCCTACAGCCTTAGACTCAACAACCCTGAAGCAACTATTAGCAGATAATTATAGTATTATTAGACACTGTTAACACATTCACGTGGAGAAAGGACCAGGGATGGACGGCTTATACGTTTTTGTTTTTTTTTCTGGGAGAAAGTTGGGCCCAAATGACAACACACTCAATTAAATTCAGTACTTCCGAGTTCCATGTATCAAACCGTTGTTAAAACCAGGACCCATAAGTTTAATAACAAATAAACAATAAAATAATAACAAAACTCATAAGCAACTAAAAGTATTACCAGACTTGATACAGCACATATTAATCAAACAGGGTTTATTAAAGTTAGACACTTACAAATACAATAACTTGTTTTAGTATATAATACAATACGCAAAAAAGAAAAGTTGTCAGTGCCTTGAGAAAGTATTCACACCCCTTGACTTTTTCCACATTTTGTTGTGTTACAACCTGAATTTAAAATGGATTACATTGAGATGTTGTGTCACTGGCCTAAACACAATATCCCATAATGTCAACATGGAATTATGTTTTTTGAAATTTCTACAAATTAACAAAAAAATGTAAGATAAAACGCCTTGAGTCAATGAGTATTCAACCACTTTGTTATGGCAATACTAAATTAGTTCAGGAGTAAAAATGTGCTTAACAAGTCACATAATAAGTTCCATGGTCTCTGTGTGCATTAATAGTGTTTAACATGATTTTTGAATGACCACCTCATCTATGTACCCCACATATACAATTATCTGTAAGGTCCTTTAGTCGAGCAGTGAATTTCAAACACAGATTCAACCACAAAGACCAGTGAGGTTTTCCAATGCCTCACAAAAAAAGAGGACCTATTGGTAGATGGGTAAAAAAAAATGAAAATAAGAGCATGGTGGAGTTACTAATTATGTATTAATTTTGATTAACTTTGATTATGTATTAATACACCCAGTCACTACAAAGATACACGTGTTCTTCCTAACTCAGTTGCCAGAGAGGAAGGAAACCGCTCAGGGATTTCACTGTGAGTCCAATGGTGACTTTAAAACTGTTACAGAGTTTAATAGCTGTGATAGGAGAAAACTGAGGATGGATCAACAACATTGTAGTTACTCCAAAATACTAACTTAATTGACAGAGTGAAATGAAGGTAGCCTGTACAGTAAAAAAAAAAATCCAAAACATGCATACTGTTTGCAGCACTAAAGAAATACAGCAAAAGATGTGACAAAGCAATTAAGCTTTTGTCCTGAATACAAAGTGTTATGTTTGGGGCAAATCCAATATAACACATTACTGTGTACCACTCTCCATATTTTCAAGTATAATGGTAGCAACATCATGTTATGTGTATGCTTGTAATTGTTAAGGACTGGGGAGTTTTTTTGAATAAAAAAGAAACAAAATGGAGCTGAGCACAGGCAAAATCCTAGAGGAATACCTTGTTCAGTCTGGTTTCCACCAGACACTGGGAGAGAAATTCACCTTTCAGCAGGACAATAACCTAAAACACAAGGCAACATCTACAATGGATTTGCTTACTAAGAAGACAGTGAAAGTTACAGTTTTGACTTAAAACTACTTGAAAATCTAGGGCAAGATCTGAAAATGGTTGTCTATCAATGATCAACAACCAATTTGACAGAGCATGAAGACATTTGAAAATAATAGGCAAATGTTGCACAATACAGGTGAGCAAAGCTGTTAAGAGGCTTACCCAGAAAGACTCACAGCTATAATTGCTGCCAAAGGTGCTTCTAGAAGGTATTAACTCAGTGGTGTGAATACTTATGTAAATGAGATATTTCTGTTTTTCATTTTCATTACATTTGTACACATCTCTAAAAGCATGTTTTCACTTTGTCATTATGGGGTATTGTTGAACCGCTACCCATTATGGGGTATTGTTGAACCGCTTGCTGAAAGAATTAGACAGGACCCAAACGTAACAGGTATCAGTATTGGTAAAAATTAATATAAACTGAACGTAAAGGCAATAGGAAAAATAAAAATAATGCTCTTAAGGATCAGACCCTTCTTTTCAATTTCCACCTAAAATGACATACCCAAATCTAACTGCCTGTAGCTCAGGACCTGAAGCAAGGCAATGCATATTCTTGATACTATTTGAAAGGAAACACTTTGAAGTTTGTGGAAATGTGAAATTAATGTAAGAGAACATAACAAAATAGATAAAAGGTGAAACAAACAAAAAAACAAATACAAATACAAAATTCCTGAGACAAATGTCCAAGAGCACACCAACACACTGTTGAAACCATTTTCCAAATGGTTATACTCCCTTATCATACTGGTGACCTCAACGCAGAGTTACTGGGTCAGGGAGTCAGAGAGCTAACCCTTAGGGAGAAATCCCGACCATACTGTACAGTCCAATGTCCTGTTAACTTGCTGAATGTAATACTTTTCCCTGTTGTAAATTTTGTCTATTTCTCATCGTAAGAAATCAGTGATATTTGAGCGCAGGCATCTATTAGAAAGTTGTGTGAGACGTGGCCTCCTACGTCTCCCTTTATATAGAAACTCTCATCTCTATGAACCACTAGTTCATAGAACCGAGTCCATACACCACAAATAAAGCCTCCTGCTCTATTTCAACCCAATGAAAATGTTGGTCCACTACCCCCACAATAGCCATTTTGTTAACAGGTTTCAAACCTGCAATCAAAGCAGACGTACACATTCTATCAATGTACCAGTATCAGTCTTTTTGCAGCTGAGTACATCTACTAATTCTGGTTTTATCGTTTTTTATTTTTTGCTGATAGAATGAAGACGTCAAAATGCTGGTGTATTCAGCTTTTTATTTTTATTTTATGTCATTGTGCCAAGTCACAATTACATCTCTGAATTCTTTATTAGATTGGAATTCTCCGTCAGCAGGGAGACCAATTTTATCCAGTTTGCAATTTCTTTTCCATTTTTGAGCCAAATTGGTAGAACGCTTGTGTGCCTCTTTCAGCGCCTCTATGGCTTTATTAAACTGTTCTTCCTGTAGCCCCGCTTTACAGGGAGAATCGGGGCCGCCGGTCACCATTTCAAAAGTTATTATTCCGACACCTCTCCCGACTGTGTCCAGAGTGTTAAGATGTCCTCACTCACGGTTCTAACACATGCCTTCTATTAACAACTTCCCAAGAGAGTAGTTATGGTATTTGTGCCTATTAATTGGTCACGGCACCTTATATTAGAACCAATACTGAAGCAACTGCCAATTTACTAGTGGAGATTACGGGCAACCTAATGTTTTATACCAGTGTTATGCCTCATATATAACTGTTGTTGACAACACACATTACCAAAACGATTCACAGTCGTCTTTCTATTTCCTACTTCAAGGAGGGGGACAGGGACAAATTGAAATGCGTCCAGAGCGAGCTGAAGTTGCGGACTGCTGAGGGGAAGAGAGGGTATAAGGAGATGATGGAGGACATTATGGTTGTTTGGACATTATGGTTGTTTGTTATGTTTTCGATTTTTGTTTGGTGTTCTTGTGTTTCAAGATTTGTTATTGTATTTCATTTTATTGTGAAGCACTTTGTGATCTTTATCTGTGAAATGTGCTATATAAATACATTTTACTTTACTTTACTTTACAAGCTGAGGCAGAGCCAGGTGAGAGAGGTGTGGAAGGGTATGAGAAATATCACTGGCTTCAAAAAGTCAAACAGTGGGCAGACGGAGGGGACCCAGGACAGAGCCAATGAGCTGAACCAACAGGTTCGATACTGGCCCTGTCCACCTCCCCTCCAGGCCACACACCCTCATGGCTGTCCCACCCCCACTTTGCTCACAACACCTCTGTTGAGACAATCAGCGACCCCACCTCCACCCCTGCTCTCTCTGGACTGATCCGCAACAGCCCCCTTCACCCCACCTCCCCACCGGGGCTGGCTTTCACCACCAACCAAGTGAAGAGAGAGCAGGAGAGACTACATCAGTGGAAAGTGGCGGGCCCTGATGGCATAAACCCAAGGGTGCTTAGGGTCTGTGCTGACCAATTGTGTGGAATATTCCAGCGACCCTTCAACCTTAGCCTGAGCCTGGAAAGGGTCCCTGTGCTGTGGAAAACATCCTGCCTCGTCCCAGTGCCGAAGAAGGCACACCCCACTGTCCTGAATGACTTCAGACCTGTAGCGCTAACATCCCACATCATGAAGACCCTGGAAAGGTTACTCCTCGCTCTCCTCAGACCCCTGATGTGTACATCACTGGACCCCCTGCAGTTTGCATATCAGCGCAACATCGGGGTGGATGTTACTCTCACCTGGACAACGCAGGTTGCACTGTGAGGGTGTCAGGCTCTGGCCATAGAGAAGCCTATTTGCTTCTCTATGTAGCCATGGTCAGAGTCTGAGAGGTCTATTCTTTCTGTTTCTGGTGGTGGTTTTTGTTGGATCCCTAATTAGAGGCAGCTGCTGTGCATTGTCTCTAATTAGGGATCCTACATAGGAGTGTGGTTCATTATTTCGCAAGTCACGGGTAAAGTAAGTGTGCTACGTTTTTTCCACGTTTGTTGCATCGTGTTTGTTTTTGTGTGTGTAGTTCGGTCATTATAATTGAATATTCAGTAAATTAAAGAAAAAGTCGAACTACAATCCTGCGCTGCATCTTGGTCTATGTATGCACCCTCTCATGACAGAATGACCCACCAGAACGAGACCAAGCAGCGCAACTGGGGAGAGACGGAGAGAGAGGAAGTGCCGCGTTATAAACGGGGCTCAAGATGGAGAAAAGCCCGAAAGCAACCCCAAGCAAATTTTTGGGGGGGACTATGGGGGTGGTCTGGCTACAGTGAGGAAGAGCCAATACCACATGGAGCATGGAGAGGTCGAGGTACAAATGGGGGGCGCAGAGCAAGGAGCAGGAGGAGTATTTGGAGGAGCATTTTGGAGAGGTTCTGGAGGAATTGAGGGAGATGGAGGAAGAGGTCGAGAGGGAGATGGCGGAGTGGTCCAGTCCGGGTCCGGTCGTCTACTCCACTCCCGTGCCGGAGCAGTCCGCTCCACCGGTGCCCAGTCCGGGTCCGGTCGTCTACTCCACCTCCCTGCCAGAGTAGTCCACTCCTCCGGTGCCCAGTCCGGGTCCGGTAGTCGGCTCCACTCCCGTGCCAGAGCATTCCGCTTCACCGGTGCCCAGTCCGGGTCCGGTCGTCGGCTCCACTCCCGTGCCAGAGCATTCCGCTTCACCGATGTCCAGTCCGGGTCCGGACCTCTGCTCTACTCCCCGCACTCGACCTCCAGTGCGTGCGCCCAGCCAGGTGCTTCCGGTGCCGGTTCCACACACCCGGCCTCCGGTGCGCCTCCCCAGTCCGGTTCGTCCCGTGCCGGCTCCCCGCACCCGACCTCCAGTGCGTGCGCCCAGCCAGGTGCTTCCTGTGCTGGCTCTACGCACCCGACATCCGGTGCGCCTCCCCAGTCCGGTTCGTCCCGTGCGCCTCCCCGCACCCGAGCTCCAGTGCGTGCGCCCAGCCAGGTGCTTTCTGTGCTGGCTCTACGCACCCGACATCCGGTGCGCCTCCCCAGTCCGGTACGTTCCGTGCCGGCCCTCCGGAGCCCGGAACCTCCAGCAAAGGTTCGCAGCCCGGAGCCTCCAGCAGAGGTTCGCAGCCCGGAACCTCCAGCAAAGGTTCGCAGCCCGGATCTCCAGCGAAGGTCCGCAGCCCGGAACCTCCCGAAGTCTATTATTCAGAAAATTATTTCCCAAAAACTAAAGGTTAAAATTGATAAACACCTTTAAAGTGTTAGGGTTCCCACAAGACCATTTTTCAAATTTACAGATAAAATACAAATATTTTACAGGACAGATTATTATTCCCATCTACAAAAAGCTATTCAAGAATTTGTCTTTTTTAAATTATCACCTTCCTTATCCTCTCAGTCTCTTTCTTTGTCTCTTTCTAACTATCCACTCTACCTTGTTACGCAGGTAAAGGCTCTGTGGCTGTCTGCACTCTCCTCTCTCTCTCCTTCCTCTTCCCTCCATTACTCTCTCTACTCTGATGAACATGGTTCAGTAGCAGTCAGGTTAGGGCTGTGTACTGTCTCTGTCTCCTGCTGCCTGGCCCACCAGCTCTCCCTTTCTATCTCCCTCCATCTCTCTCTCTCTCCTTCCTTCCTCTCCCTCCCTCCATCCGTCTGTCTCTACTCAGATGATTGTGGTTCGGTAGAGGTCAGGTTAGGGCTGTGTTCGGTCTCTGTCTCCTGATGACTGAACAGGTAGGACCACCAGCTGGGGGACAGTGTCATCTGATTGGCTGCTCCGGCACTCGTCACTTGCTTCATCTCCTATAGAGATCAAGGGTTAGAGGTTAAGGGTCAGGGGTTATAGGATAGATGGTATGGTTAAAGGGTATGAGAAAAAGAAAGAAAGAAAGCAAGTTATTTTGGGGTTCTAGTAATTTAAACGTTTTTGACAAGATTAAAGCATCACATCTATCCCCCTTCCTCTCTGTCCCCCATAACCCCTCCTCACCCCTTCCTCCCCCCTCTCTCCCCTAGCCAGTCCTCTCACCCCCTCCTTCCCCCCTCTCTCCCCCAACCCTTCTCACCCCTTCAACCATCTGTCCCTCAGCCCCTCTCCTCACCCCTTTATCCAGCCATGTATCGAACTCGTCACTCATTCGTCGGAGCTGCCGTCCGTATCTCTTAGCCCCCCAGAGGGCAGGGGGGGCCGACTGGGAGCGAACCCGAAAAGGTGCTCCATCTGTGGGCACGTCGTCCACCCCTGGCCCCCTTCCCTGGAGCTCCCCACCCCGCTCTCCACCGGACGTAGAGAAGGCCTCGGACTGTGACTTCAAACTCAACCGACCCTCTCCTATAGGAGAGAGAGAAGTGGGGGAGTGGGGCGAGAGGTATGTTAGCATTATCCTTCCAAGCCAGAAAGGCCAGCTAGTCCCTCCCTGTTTCAGTCTGTTTTCTTCTGTTTGATGCCTAATGAACATGAGCCTGGTTAGACCGATAGTAATGATTTACCAAGCGTCCTCTGAGGCATCTCACCTGCCAGTCTCATCTCAGGTACGGTGAGGGTGTGGCCTAGTTGGCCGCCAGTCATTCCCTGTCCGGCAGTCGATTCGGCCGTTTCTGTTTCTCCTACTACTGAGGGTTCTGATTTGCTGAACATCTGGTGACATCTAGAGAGACAAAGAGAGAGAGAGAGAGAGAGAGAGAAAGAGAGGGAGATAAATAGGAGGAGGGTGGAAAGAGAGAGGGAAGAGATGGAGGGAACAGGAAAGACGGGAGAAATGGGGGGGATAGATAGATAGATAGATAGATAGATAGATAGATAGATAGATAGATAGATAGATAGATAGATAGATAGATAGATAGATAGATAGATAGATAGATAGATAGATAGATAGATAGATAGATAGATAGATAGATAGATAGATAGATGGAACAGAAACTAAAGTGAGGTGATTGGTCAGGGTGGCCGTATAACGGGGAAGTCTAGCGACCCAAAGGTTGCGTGTTCAAATCTCATTAAGGACGACTTTAGCATTTTAGCTCATTTGCAACTACTTACCACTTTTTAGATACTTTGAAACTACTTTGCATGCAGGGTTGGGGGATTACAATAGAACGGCAACTGTAATCAGATTACGGATGCTTTTGAAAAAACTAGATGATTACTTTGAGGATTACTTTCCAATGACATTCGAATCAGCATTGAAAAAAAGACGCAAATTTAAGTTTGTTCCACCCGAGTTACAGGGTTGAAATAGACATCCGTAGTTTTGCCATAATTAAGCAGCCAGGTTATGTATGTATAGTTGTGGAGTCACCTGCTGTATTATTTGAGTAACTGCATTCCCGTGTGTATCTATATACAGTATGTGTGCATGATCACGTGGCATCCAGCCAAAGAGTTGTTCAACTTTGACAGAGGTATGTATCGTGATCCACCCAGTGTTTTCACTTTTAAAATGATATCTAATACATGTTAGGCTGAAAACCATATTGTTTTATAATCATTATCGATGACATGTTATTGACAGGAGGTCTGTCAAGTTCCTTGGCCACATCATTTATGAAAATGGTGTGTCTACAGATCCTAGTAAAGTCGACAGCACCTCTAAGACGAGCAGTGCTGATCTGATGGAATTTAATGGTGTGACTCCTTCACAGAAACAGATAAGGTCGTTCCCTGGCTACTAGCAACACTTTGTGCCAGGTTTCTCCGCAATAGCCAGACCTCTCTTCTCATTGTTGACTGGATCAAAGCGAAAACTCTTCAGAAAGTAAAGCACTCTTCACAGCGTCGAAAGTTGAGCGTAGCAGACTGGACACCCGAATATGATCAGGCCTTTGAAAAGTTGACGACATCTCTAGTAGACACGGTGGTGTTGGATGCCATTGGTGCTGTCCTGTCACAGTTGCAAGACGGAGAAACTTGCCAGACCCACTGCATTTGCTAGCAAGTCCTTGTCTCAGTCTCAGAAGAACTACCCAGCTCATAGGTTAGAGTTCCTGGCAATGAAGTGGTCGAGCTGCGACAAGTTCAGTCAATGGTTGAAAGGTCATGTCTTTACTGTTTGGACTGACAACAATCCACTTACTCACATTATGACCAAGCCGAGGCTGGACTGTTGCAAGCAGCGCTGGGTGGCCAAGTTAGCCAGTTGGGATTTTGACATCAAGTACGTGTCGGGTCCTCTGAATATGGTTGCTGATGCTCTGAGTCGAGTGCCCTTTGTCAAAGGTGTTGGCAACAGACTGCTTTGTGAGCCCTTTAGCCCTTTGTGAGCCCAACTCCTTAGTGACGTACAGGCAGTGTCAAACGCTTCAGTCCAAGATGCCTTCAGGTAGTAAAGTGATCTCAAAGGTAGACCCAAATGTGTAAGCTCACAGAGAACTTCCACGTCTGTTTACATTTGTTCTCAGTCCTTGGTAGCGGATGAGGTGTCAGCCATACTCCAGTCAAATGACAACTGGGAAACAGGAGCTAGAACTGCTGTGGAAATTGTGCATAATTTACCTCAACTGGTACCTCCTGGTCAAGACACCTTACCTGCCTACTCTGAGAAGGAGCTTTGTGATGGGCAACTCAACGACAGGACCCTTTCTCGTGTGCTAATCTATGTGGAGAGACAACGCAGGCCTTCTAGAAGGGAAAGAGCAAGAGAAACCGTTACAGTCATCAGATACTTAAAGAGCTGGGAGAAGCTTGTTGTCAGTAATGACATACTGTACAGAGTCTCTCGAGATCCAGTACGTAGTTCCTGAGTCTCTCGAAGCAGAAGTGCTGAATGGTGTTCAAGAGTCAGTTCAGAAGCATTAGCTTAGCGAGACAGAGATTCTTCTGGTTGCACCTTGACAGAGATGTTAGGGATTATGTCCGTGGTTTCCACAGTTGCATTGTCAGTAACACAGTTGAGCCTGAGGGCAGGGCTCCAATGGAAAGTATCACCTCAACTAGGCCGCTACAACTGGTTTGTATCGATTTCTGCTCCACTGAAGATTCAAACAACAAGTCCATTGACGTACTAGTGATAACGGATCACTTTACAAGAATGGCTCAAGCGTTTTCCTGCAGAGACCTATAGGCTAAGCAGGTGTCAAGAATCCTGTGGAATCGATACTTCTGTGTGTATGGATTTCCTGAGAGAATTCATAGTGACCAAGGGGCAAGTTTCGAGAGTCAGTTGATCAGCGAGTTACTCAAGAGTCTCTGGTGTGAGGAAGTCGCACACAAAACCGTATCACCTGATGGGGAATGGCAGCGTGGAACGTTTCTATCGGACGCTTGGCAACATGATCCGAGCTCTAGCACCTAACACTAAGCAAGACTGGCCGAGACACCGGTAGATGTTGACGTTCAATTGCACCACCCATGAGACGACAGGCTACGCCCCTTTCTACTTGATGTATGGTCCAGTGTAGCTCCTGTGTTGCTTAGATGGTAGAGCATGGCACTTGCAATGCCAGGGTTGTGGGTTTGATTCGTCAGGGGTACCAGTAGGAAAAAAGTATGAACATGTATGCACTCTGGATAAGAGCGTCTGCTAAAATGACTCAAATGTAAATGTAATAATGACGTTATGGAAGGATCCATCGTCTGCCAGTAGATGTGCTTTTCAGAAATACTCTGAACGATCCAGCTGTCACCAGTTATAACAAGTTTGTGGTGTCGCTCTCCAATGATCTGAAGGATGCTATGGTGATAGCACAGGAACATGCTGCGATCTGACAGAACTGACAAACTGAGACTGACAACAGAAAGGTCAAGGGGCCCACCATAGAAGTCAGCGATCGAGTACTATTGGCAAACAAGAAAGAGGCAAGAGGAAAGTAGCGGATCGATGAGAATTGACAATGTACACCGTAGCAGACAAGAATCCAGGCACTCACACATACAGAATATGTAATACAACCACTGAAAAGGAATTGGTAGTCCATCGGAACCTGATCATGTTGGTCAAGTTTCATTATATGAGAACCATACTGTATTTTATAACCCATTACTGTGTGTATCCTGTATTATAATTTAGTTAGTAAATAACTCATTAAACCAATTTCTGTATTACGGAAGTATTAGTTTGGCTGGGGTTTGTGCAGATTTACGGGTTCTACAACGTTTAGAACGAGATTGATTAGGCAACAGACATTAAATAAGTGACTGCTATATATCAAAAGATAGGACAATACATCTGAGATAAATTCAGAAAGTGGCAACTCAGTAAAAATAAACTTCTTTCCGTGGTGCCCCAGGATTCCTAATGAGCTAATTATTGCAGGATTAATTTAATCCAATAATTAGACGTAGCAGGTAGTTATTAAATAAATAGCCACTTTAATGAGGCAAAGTTACAATAAGTTGAGCGCTGTAGCCATGTTGTTATAAATGTAATAATGTATATAATAAATAGACATTTACATTTATTTATTAAAATTATTACAGAGTTGTTAGACTTTGATGGAGATTTCATGGTGGGTTTGCAATTGCGCTGGTGTGTTGTGTATGTATTCGCAGAATAAACCGTGAAAGAGAACAGCACTGTGTCCTTTGTCGATGAGCCATATGACAGCTGTTACACGAGTCTGACCATAAGTCACTATGATGACACACCAAATGTGTTCGATGGATTACGGGAAAAGAGCAGGAATAGGCTTTTGTAGGCTACAGTCCAAGAAATGTCTTCCAATGATGCGACTGCTGTCGGCATCCAAAGATTATCTAATTTGAATAAAGGCTTGGAGTTAAGGATGACAGCAGTGGTGTAGTCTACGGCGATACGGATTTCACTATATTGATATCTACATAGTGCATTGATGTGAATCACACTGCTGCTCTCTCATTTAGCTATTTGCGCCATACGGATTGTGGTTGTTCACAAATCGAAATGTGTATTTGAACCCAATAATGGTTGAATTCAAGAAGTTTAAGCTGCCTATCAATCATTGTTTTTGAAACCAGTGGACAGCCAATGAAAAATTGCTGCATAGTGCGAATCCCAGCCTATGGAATAAAAGCTTGCACACGTTTGATAGACTTAAAGGGGCAATCTGTAGTTACTACATCAATTTTTGGACTTATAAATTATATATACAGTACTAGTCACTTCTACTCATTCAAAGGTTTTTCTTTATTTTACTATTTTCTACATTGTAGAATAATATGAAATAACACAAGGAATCATGTAGTAACCAACAAATATTTTAGATTTTAGATTTTTCAAAGTAACCACCCTTTGCCTTGATGACAGCTTTGCACACTCTTGGCAAAGCATGCCATTCCATGAGAGCAGCATTTATTCTTCAACTGGAATCAATTAACTCAATCAGTCCTCCATGACAACAACATCATAAACAACAGAGTAGGGCTGGCTAATAAGTCCTTAGTTTTGGGTCATGCTCAGGTAAAACTATTTGGCTAATCTATACTTCCATATTTCCAAGTCTTATTCTTGAAGATCAAGGTGTATAACATTTATTGGAATGACTGGAATTCTGATAGACTTTGGTTTTTAATGTAACTATATAATTTAATCATATTATTATATGTAGTAGAATGTGATGGGTTAGAAGAAGCCTACATAACCAACCCATAAAGTAACATCCATATATGGTCAGCTATGTAACATTTTTAATAGATGTTGTTCATTTGGTAACAAACATGTTAGTCTTCTTCTAATGCCTCTTAAGGGGAAAGTAATCTAAAAGTAACGGAATGTAATCGGATTACATTGCTGAGTTTGGGTAATCCAACAGTTACGTTACTGATTACAATTTTGGACAGGTAACTTGTAAATGTAACGGATTACAGTAACTTACCCAACCCTGTTAGCTTGTTAACTAACTCATCCTCTAATCCTAACCTTAACCCGTTAAGCTAACTCCTAACCCTAACCTTAACCCTAACCCCCAACTAGCTAATGTTAGCATTAGCCATCTAGCTACAATTTGCCACAACAAATTGGAATTGGTAACATATAATACATTTTGAAAATTCATAGCATATTGTACGAGCTTCAATGCGTAAAACAATCAAACCAATTGTAATTTGTAACATATAATATGAAATGGATTGTGGAAATCCACAAATGAATACATACCATAAGAAACGCCACATATCATACAATACTGAACAAAAATATAAACGCAACATGTAAAGTATTGGTCCCATGTTTCATGAGCTGAAATAAAATATCCCAGAAATGTTCCATACACACAGAAAGCTTATTTCTCTCAACTTTTGTGCACAAATCTGTTTACATCCCTGTTAGTGAGCATTTCTCCTTTGCTAACATAATCCAACCACCTGACAGGTGTGGCAAATCAAGAAGCTGGTTAAACAGCATGATCATTACACAGGTGCGCCCTGTGTTGGGGACACAACACAACGCCACAGATGTCTCAAGTTCTGAGGGAGTGTGCAATTGGCATGTTACCTGCAGGAATGTCCACCAGAGCTGTTGCCAGATAATTTTATTTCTCTACCATAAATCGTTATAGAGAATTTGGCAGTACGTCCAACTGGCCTCACAACCGCAGACCATGTGTAACCAGACCAGCCCAGGACCTCCACATCCAGCTTCTTCACCATCCAGCTTGAAACCAGCCACCTGGACAGCTGATGAAACTGAGGAGTATTTCTGTCTGTAAGAAAGCCCTTTTGTGGGGAAAAACGTATTATGATGCCCCTGTCTCCCCAGTTGGTGGGCCTATGCCTTTCCAGGCCAAACCCATGGCTGCGCCCCAGCCCAGTCATGTGAAATCCATAGATTAGGTCCTAAAGAATTTATTAAAATTGACTGATCTCCTTGGAATTGTTGCATGTTGCGTTTTATATTTTTGTTCAGTATAATTGGAGTGTCCCGGATTTATGTTGACTATGTTATGTCTGCTCCTTAGTCCATGTTAGATAACTTTGTACCAAGGCTTTACAGTGAATGAATAAGACAAACCTTTAACCTTGAATTCACCCACTCACCCACCCACCCACACACACACACACACACAGGAATAGACTGTCTTCAAAAAGGCCTAATTATATCAGAATAACATAGTAATAACTAATGATGCAACCAAACACGTTGTTAATGTTTGTGATTTTAACGACAATAATTCAAACTTCAAACACATTGTCTCTTGTGAGGTTTGAATAACATTACCCTGTCGATGGCCCAATAAACGTTCTCTGCTTAGACGCAACATACTTGTTCTTGCTCTGCTCTCTCCAGCGCCTTGGTCCAAAGGTAGCATATTAACCAGTCAACGTTACCAGATACCGAAAGATAAAGTTGTGTTTAACGCGGGGAGAAACGGGGCATAATGTGATATCACCGACACTGAAAGCTTGTTGTACCGGTGTTATTCACGATTGCTCTATCAATTATAGAGGCGTTGGACAACTTGGCGACAATACGAAACAATTTGATCACTTCTAAAAACAGAACAGAAGACAATGTTCTTACCTGAAGACTTTTGACAGGCAAAACGTATCTCCCTCTTTCTTGATGTTACCTGGTGTCTTGGTATTATAATATTCTTCCTGTACAATAGTTTCCTTCTCTCGCCTATTTGCGTCGCGGCAGTCTACCGCGCCTATGGTCTGCGCTCCACCAATGGGCGGGCGGGCGCGGGGCGGCGCGGGCGGGTTTATGGAAAGTCAAGAGGTTCAGTTCGTCATACTCGGAACAAGTCTTAACGCTTGTAATTGTCGTTTGCTTTTTTCAAGTGTCAAATGTCATTTTTTTTGTACACGTGTTCATTACACCTGTTCAGGGTGCATTTACAGGTGATTAGAACGCTTGTTATCGCCGCTTGCCAAGGCCACCAGGGGGCGCCACTACATCCAGCTAACTCCCTTCCCCAGAGATATGGGGGGAGAATGCCAGAGGGGGCTGAGGTCGACCCCGTGATAGCGAAGTTCATACATTGATAACTGCGTGGTCAGTGTTCTATACATGTGTAATTTATTCTAGAACAGTTTACTAAACCAAATAAATACTAATAACATATAACACAAATATAATAAGACCACCTTTACCAATTAGATCATGAACATATGTGACATAACTAAGCCTTTTGATTAATAATCCTTGATTTTTTATTTATTTCTTACATTCATAGTTGTGAAGTGACCTACGGAGATGATTTCTACTGTCTATGTTGCCTATTCTTCCAGACAAACAGTGTAGAGTGGTTGCTTTGTGTCTTCCAATATCTGGAAATGTTGTTCCAAAACCAGACAGCAGAGGGATTTATTTGAGTGTATTTACAAATGTTTGCACACACTGGGGATAAATACAGTCGTGGCCAAAAGTTACTATGGTACACTGAAGTATAATTACAAGTATTCAATAAGTGTCAAAGGCTTTCATTGACAATGACATTCAGTTTATGCAAAGAGTCAATATTTGCAGTGTTGACCCTTCTTTTTTTAAGACCTCTGCAATCTGCCCTGGCATGCTGTCAGTTAACTTCTGGGCCACATCCTGACTGATGGCAGGCCATTCTTGCATAATCAATGCTTGGAGTTTGTCAGAAGTTGTGGGTTTTTGTTTGTCCACCCGCCTCTTGAGGATCGACCACAAGTTCTCAATGGGATTAAGGTCTGGGGAGATTCCTGGGCATGGACCCAAAATGTAGATGTTTTGTTATGGCAAGGTGCTCTATCATGCTGGAAAAGGCATTGGTCGTCACCAAACTGTTCTTGGATGGTTGGGAGAAGTTGCTCTCGGAGGATGTGTTAGTACCATTCTTTATTCATGTCTGTGTTCTTAGGCAAAATTGTGAGTGAGCCCACTCCCTTGGCTGAGAAGCAACCCCACACATGAATGGTCTGAGGATGCTTTACTGTTGGCATGACACAGGACTGATGGTAGCGCTCACCTTGTCTCCGGACAAGGTGTTTTCCGGATGGCCCAAACAATCGGAAAGGGGATTCATCAGAGAAAATGACTCTACCCCAGTCCTCAGCAGTCCAATCCCTGTACCTTTTGCAGAATATCAGTCTGTCCCTGATGTTTTTCCTGGAGAGAAGTGGCTTCTTTGCTGCCCTTCTTGACACCAGGCCATCCTCCAAAAGTCTTCGCCTCACTGTGCGTGCAGATGCACTCACACCTACCTGCTGCCATTCCTGAGCAAGCTGCCCCAATCCCGTAGCTGAATAAACTTTAGGAGACGGTCCTGGAACTTGCTGGACTTTCTTGGGCACCCTGACGCCTTCATCACAACAATTGAACCTCTCTCCTTGAAGTTCCTGATCATCCGATAAATGGTTGATTTAGGTGCAATCTTACCAGCAGCAATATCCTTGCCTGTGAAGCCCTTTTTGTGCAAAGCAATGATGACGGCACGTGTTTCCTTGCAGGTAACCATGGCTGACAGAGGAAGAACAATGATTTCAAGCACCACCCTCCTTTTAAAGCTTCCAGTCTGTTATTCTGACTCAATCAGCATGACAGAGTGATCTCCAGCCTTGTTCTCGTCAACACTCTCACCTGTGTTAACGAGACAATCACTGACATGATAGCAGCTGGTCCTTTTGTGTCAGGGCTGACATGCAGTTGACATTTTTTGGGGGGATTAAGTTCATTTTCATGGCAAAGAGGGACTTTGCAATTCATCTGATCACTCTTCATGACAGTATATGCAAATTGCCATCATCAACACTGAGGCAGCCAACTTTGTGGAGACCAATACTTGTGTCATTCTCAAAACTTTTGGCCACGACTGTACAGTACATTTGATTGATTGAGTGTACCGCAGGGCAGCCGCCTTGGACAATAATTATTTTCTGTGTTCACTAATGGTCTTTCACTGACCTTGAAAAAAGCCTATGTGCTCATGTACGCTGACAACTGAATAGTATACATGAAAAGCTGCAACAGTAAAATAAATAACTGACACCCTTAACATAGAGCAGTCAGTTTTAGGGTAACTAGCAAGACTGGTGCCAAATATCTAAAAAAACTAAAAGCCTCATTTTCGGGACGAATCACTCAGTCAACCCTAAACGTCATCTGGATCTATTACTGAATAATGTGGCAATTGAGCAAGTTGAGGAGACTAAACTGCTGGTTGTAACCCTAGATAGAGAGCTATCATGGTCAAAACATATAGACTCAATGGTTGGTAAAATGGGAAGAGGTCTGTCCATGATAAGGTGTTGCTCAGCCTTCTTAACATCTAAATCAACCAGGCAGGTCCTACAGGCCCTAGTTTTGTCGCACCTGGACTACTGTCCAGTTGTGTGGTCAGGTGTGGCAAAGACGGACATATTTTATGACTGTCATTAATATTCAATTCACCCAGTTCAATGTAGCAGCTATAGGTTTAAGCTACTACATGATTCTCTAATTTCCCCTATACCCATCAAGGGATTTCTACAACCAAGCCTATGAATTGATGATGTTTACAACGTAGGTTTATCCCCGTTTCATTCAGTTTCCTTCCGTTTCAAAAAAAGTATTTCAACAGAATTGGCATAATGAATACCCCCCTGATCATGCGTAAACACAGTTCACTTTCATAGCAGCCACGTTGTATTCATTCTCGCATCTATGCGCTTTCCTCCTCTCACCTTTTCCCTTCGCTTGTAGACTTCAATGCACATCACATCAGCTGTATGTGACCATCAAAAAACCTTTCCAAGCCAAACCACTTAATGTAAATGTGCATTACTGTATTGTACTTACTGTAGGCTGGTCATCTAGGTTTGTCACCATGAAAATAACAATGCACAATACAGTAATTGAGTACATTGAGACATCAAGAGGTCTTTGATGATGTGGGTCAGTTGGTAGCGCATGGCGTTTGCAATGCTAGGCTTGTGAACAGACTGGGAGGGACAGTACGAAAAAGTATTAAAATGTATTCAATCACTCCTGTAAGTTGCTCTGGATAAGAGTCTCTACTAAAATGGAAAATGAATTAATAGGGCATTTCAGTTTTCACATATGTGACTTGTTTCAGGAAATAAGGCGTATGTCACATGTCACTACTTCACAGGAGAGTCATTTGAACGTCAACTTTTTTAAAAATTTTTTATCAAAATGCTTTTTTTGTGGAACGTGAACTTTTATGTGCCTTAATAACAAACTTGTATGATCTGTTAATATGAATACAACTGTTAAATTACGAGCCTAGTTGATTTAGCCACAGAAAAAGACAGCAAACTTCTCGCTAGCCATGATTGGCTGAGATAATGAATGGGCTGGACATGCATTGCTAGTTATAGCCTAATGTTATCTAGCTAACATTAAACCTGGTTGGTTAGCTACCTGCAGATTCATGCAGGGTAGTAACGTTATGAGTTTGTAGTATGGTTAATTGTTTACCTAGCCAGCTACATGTCTAAACAAAAGACTCCAACAACTGTCGATAGATATAGCTGGTAAATTCGCTGTAGCCATCTACTCTGAGTGTGCCAGAGCGCAGAATAATTGACACATTTACGAACGCTCAACACCCATTGAATATGGCCGGTGTCAGTAAACGTTGGCAACAAAAAAGTGTAATTAAACTGTTGCCAGCAGCACAGTTACAGTCACCTACACTCTGGATAACATGAAAACAGCCTAACCAGCTCTGCTAGGGTGAGTAACATGGTCAGAGTGAGCTGTTCTCTCATTTGTGTCTGGAAGTAGCTAGCAAGCTAGCCAACATTAGCCAGTTAGCTTGGGTGCTTGACTGCTGTTGTTAGGTCAGAACGCTCACATCAACCCTACTCCATAAGACCGAATCGAGCCAGTCGGTCACATAGAAATAAGTTGCATTTGCAAAGTATTTAAAGAAACTGGAAAAATATATATCAAGCAAGTATTTTTTATATTCCACAAGTATTATCAGATTAAATGTTTTGTATAGATAATTAGCAGACTCAAGAAATGCTGGTAAACACTCAAATACATTTAGTTGTTTCACAAAAGTAGTGCACTGGGCCTTTACTAGTCATGTATTAGCGGACCGATATAGACGTCTTCACGGGAGTCTTTTTTAAATATTATTTTTATATCAGACAATATTACACACACACACTAGTACACGTAATAAAGTGGTTTGTTTATTACATAGATTGCATTCAAGGTAAGCGCTGTAGATGTCGGCTTAATTGGAAATTCACTTTAAATGTCAAGCACGTTTTTGGATTGAGTCCTGAACAATATTACACAATAATTGCTACCGTTTATAAAAAATAAATAAAAAATCCTTAAACTAAAATGTTACACAGTGTTGCAATCTGTTGGCACTGCTTCTTTAAAAATATAGTTTCCAGGAAAAGATACAGAACAAAAAAAACAAAGAGACAATGAAAATAAACCTTTATTGTGTTTTATTATTAGGTACTGGCTGGAGCAGTGCAACCAATCAAGACAAAGCAGAGATTTTAGACAAAATTCTGTATTTATTGAATGTACAGTTATACAGTTTATATTATTATCTCCAGATAAACAATAAAAAATATTACATCTTGAAGCATCATAGTATTACTCCCTTTTCACATGGCGGACCAGTCCTTTCTACATACAGTGTCTACAAACTATTCCCGATATAGTGCACTACATGGGAAATAGGGTGTAATTTGGGATGACACCTATACCTCTCTCGCACTATATATATATATATATATCTATCTTTCTCTTAAGTGGCATGGGGGCTCGGAGAGAAACTCTTGTAAGGGTAAGGAGTGAGAGAAGGATGGATAGAGGGGTGGAGAGGGGGAATGTTAGAAGGCATGGCAGTCGTAAAGTGTCAACCAACTATACCTCGCCGTCTCCGTCTCCATCTCGCAGTCTGTTCTAAAGGTGAACAGTCAAAATGAGGTTTTTCATGAAATTGGATATTTGGATGAAACAAGATCCAAGTATGAAAAATGACTGTTGCTTCTACGTTGATAAAGTTTGATCATTAAGTTACTGGTCCCCTCCCCGTGTCAAACACTTGGATTCAGGAGGCGGAATTATTAAGGGGATAGGCTGATATCACCCTAACTCACTCATTTTAATACACCAACGGTATCATGATATTCTCTTACCTAATCTAAATAAGTAGCGCCTTGTAACCAAGATCGGAAGTTTGCAGAAGGCTGCGGTTTACAGATAGCTACTCTACTGGTGCCAAACTTTTACTGAAGGGTGTCAGCAAATATTATTAAAAGTTTACCCTCTTCATCTATGGCAAACATCTTTGCGTTTCCCCCCCTTATCTGTGTTAGCTAGTTAACGGCTAGCTAGGTCTTCAGCCAGCATGGAACAAAAGAGGAGGAAGGGTCCTTCAAAACGCTGACACAGTTGTGAAGTCAACACATCAGTCAGTGCTGCTGTGAACCACATCACAACAGACATGACAAATGAGAGATGTATAAAAAAATAAAATAAACGTTGAGTTGCTTTGAGTATCACCAAATTAGCTTGAGATGGATGCATTTAGCAGTGTTGCAGTAAAACCAAGTTGCTTGACATAGGTTTTTCAAAGAGATGTCAGTCAAGGCAAGCTCATGAATATAAGCTCCCCGCCCACTCAGCCTGTCCCTTCAAACTTCCTGGTAGTTAAACTACCAGTTAAACTGGTAGTTAAACCTTACTCAACATTTTTTAAATTTTTATCCAAAACAAATATTACGGGGGATATTTTCGTCAATCAAAAGGCTTTTTTAAATGAGAATCAGAATGACTGTTCAGGACCTTTAAGTGACCAGGGGAAGAATGAATGTAAGGGATAGCAGTTGACAGCCTTACACATGGTCTACAGCAGGGTTCCTCAACTGGTTTTATTTGCCACACCAAGTTTTCTGAGCAAAATAAACAAAAATAACGTTAATTGTTGGACATAATAGACTGTAAAAACACCCGTAAATCAGCTCCAAGTTAATTTAATTTAGAAAAGAAATCTGTTCCCAAGTACTCCCACACATAAAACGTGATCGTATACAAATGTAAGCAAGGTTTGAAATTATAATGTTTTAGTCAAATTTTATATCTGTTTGGTCTTCTTGCGGTCAATTTGCGGTCTACAAATTATATGTAATTATGTTCCGGACCCCTGACCATCCACTCCCAAAAAAATTATCGGCCCGCGGCTGAACCTAGTGTGAGGCTGAAGAATATGTGTGTGTGTGTGTGTGTGTGTGTGTGTGTGTGTGTGTGTGTGTGGAGATAGAACTGAAATTAGCCCACGAGGCTAAACTGAATTAGCCCCTAGGCTCAGTCTCTAGGGTAGGAAACTGGCTAACCAAAATAGTGAAATGAGAGCAACCTTCTGGCTCTTTCTGTTTAATCTAGATCTTATTTGATACACACAAACACACACCTTCAATGGAACTCTCTTCAGCATGTGAACATGAAGGCCTATACTGCCCTACCAAGCAAAAAGGCAGTAACTGCTAATTTGGTTGAAAATGAGTTAATTATTTTTGCTAAATTAAATACATGCTTAAGTATCCTGCCTCTATTGTATTGTGTTTTGGAGAAAATGGGGGTCATGTTAGCAGTAACTGCCTAAGATTACTGTGAAACCAAGGTAAATAAAAGCTATTTTTCCTTAGTTCCACGCTATGAGCAGTTACTGCCTTTTTGCTTGGTAGGGCAGAATAAAGTGCCTCTAACATAGAACCACTGGACCATATTCTAGAATTTTGTAGAATACAGATAATTCTCTGTTGGTATTCTATAACATAGTATAGTGCTCTATCCAGAGCCGTTTAGAGTTAGGACAGTGAGGTTTCTGCATTATGATGCATTTACATGACAATCATTCCATATGGTAGCCATGTGCAATATTGACCAATAGCAGTTTATAGAATTTTCTTAATTTAAACAATGCCATGTAACTGAACATCTAGAATTACATTTAAATCCAAATACTTGTCATGAATGCACAATGGCAGCAACATGGCGCCCATTCTAAAAGTTGGCCGAACTCTCTCTATATATAGCTCTGCCTCTGGCTATCTAATAGCTAAGGTGACTTATTTAAAAAAAAATGGTTGAATGAAAGGTTTTAAAACAAATAAAAACGGGGATAAAAGTCCAATAACTAAAAACAATTCAAAACTTTAAATTCAGCTTTTAAAATATATTTTAAAAACATATTCTCGTAAGGACAAGTGAGACACAGACACTGGTTAAAGCCGTCATTGTGTGTTTTATACACATACTGTGTAAAACACCATCTTTAGCACTAAAGTACATGTGCTGATCAAAATCAAAAAAGAAATTATGCTCCAATGTATATAAATACATATAAATTGGGATTTTGTAAAAGTTCCCCGATCCTTAACAAAAATTAAAACAACAACTTTAGTGGTCCTAAAAGTACATTTACATTTTAGTAATTTAACAGAAGCTCTTATCAAGAGTGAGCAATTAGGGATAAGTGCCTTGAACAAGGGCACATCAACAGTTTTTTACCTAGTTAGCTCAGGGATTCGAAACAGCAACCTTTCAGTTACTGGCCCAATGGTCTTAAGCGCTACAGGTACCCTGGCACCACGGTACTTGGACGTTTAAAAAAAAAATGGACGTGTGTGAGGTCTTCTCCCCAATAGTACCCTAGCAATGGTGTGAACCATTCAATCAACACTGTGTCTGAAACTTTAAAACTTTAAAATAGACCCTCAAAACCAAAAGGGAGGGGGAAGTGGTACGATGATTGCTAAAATACCACAGCAAAGTAGTCTCCTCTGGTTAACATAGCAACCCGACCATTAACCCCCCCCAGAAAAATATAAATCTCTGCGTTTGCTAAGCTGACTAAATTAAATAGATCATCCATCACACAAAAAAATAGATACAATGTTTTTAAAGATTTAAAAAAAGTGTTAAAATAATGTTGCTGAATATACACAATAATATTATATACCAAGACAGGCAGCAAGTACCAGTGGGGGAGGATGGGTGTGGAGAGGAAGGGGTGAGAGACAGAAAGAAAGTTCAGACAGTTCTTTAAAAAAAAAATCTGAATAATTGCTACCACTATCAATTCTCCTCCTCTTCTCCTTTCATCCTTCCTTTCTCCCCAAGGGCACCTTTAGTCAGTAGTACAGGCCAAACAACAACAACATTACATTACACAGATTAACAATAATAATATATCCACAGAATGTTCTAGTCCACCATCCACATACGGATAATGTCTGCGTCCCAATGTACCCTATTCTCAATAGGGCTCTGGTCAAAACTAATTTACCAAATAGGGAAAAGTGTGCCATTTGGGACACAAGGGTGGGCAGTTCAAATACAAATAAAAAACTATAACATTGTAAAGAAATATATTAAAAAAGATAAAAATACAGTTTGATTGGTTTCGTCCATCATATATAGATACGATGGTTGATCTTTGACATGTTTGTGTGTGTGTGCGTGTGTGTGTGTGTGTGTGTGTGTGTAGAGTGGTTTCTTTCTGTTATAATGTACTGTATATCTACAGTAACCTGGTGCCCCCTTACTATAAAATGACACACACACACACAGCT
This sequence comes from Thymallus thymallus, assembly GCA_023634145.1. Lineage (NCBI taxonomy): Eukaryota > Metazoa > Chordata > Actinopteri > Salmoniformes > Salmonidae > Thymallus > Thymallus thymallus. Next base: position 4,012,356 of record CM042422.1, read on the forward strand.
GACTTCTTACTTCTCCTTAAAGTGTGTGTGTGTGAGTCTACGTAGATGAGAGGGCAAAATGAATAAAACAATTATGAAAGAAGAGATTGAGGAAGAGAGAGAGCGAGCAGGAGAGAATACAAATAATTACTCCTATTCTCTACATAGTGAACTACGTTTGACCAGTGAATAGGGTTCAATTTGGGATGCATTCGTAGCCAATACTACAGGGAACTAGACTGGCCCTAAACAAACAGAGAGAGGAAGTGTGAGAGCGAGAGTGTGAGAACGTAGTGTATGTGTTTGTGTGGTTCCTAGAGAGCTGTGGCTGGAGCAGTGCACACACACACACACACACCACACACGTATCCTGACAAATGGAGTCACAGACTGAGCAGGACATCATCTCCACGTCAGCCCTCATTCATTACCATTAATGTATCCCCCAGCTGCAGAACAGGGGATTAGCATTAGCATCCTGGCTATTTATCATGTATAATTAGCCACACGCTACGCTAGCTCAGAACTAGCGCTGCCTAGCAGTTCTTAATGTAAACAAGTTCCTTTCAACGTTAGCTGTAGCGTTAGTGTAGCCAATAACAGAGAATCTCATAGGGATAGAGACAGAAACTGCTCACTGCTGCTGATACAACATTCCCATCGGGTGGTCTAATCTGGATACTGCAGCTCAAACACAGACAGACTTTTTTTTGCCAACCATTCATAGTCAAAACAATGGCAAAAACGATTCCATGTTAAGCCACCATATTTTTAACATGGGACAGATAGCATGGGTCATTTTCCTGAAGCTTGAAGCTACAGAAGTTAAAGCGGGAGAAAGTGGCTTTGGTAGAAATGTCCAACAGACACTGATAAAAATACTAAATAAAATAATGAATGAACAAAAAAAAAAAAAAAAAAAAATATTTTGGTAACCTCGTCTCTATCCCTCTCTCTCTAAAACCCCAGTGAGAAGAATTACAATTATTTACAGTACCAGTCAACATTTTTGACACACCTACTCATTCAAGGGTTTTTCTTTATTTTTACTATTTTCTACATTGTAGAATAAAAGTGAAGACATCAAAACTATGAAATAACACATATGGAATCATGTAATAACCAAAAAAGTGTTATTTGATATTTGAGATTCTTCAAAGTAGCCACCCCTTGCCTTGATGACAGCTTTGCACACTGTTGGCATTCACTCAATTAGCTTCATGAGGTAGTAACCTGGAATGCGTTTCAATTAACATGTGTACCTTGTTAAAAGTTAATTTGTGGAATTTCTTAATGTGTTTGAGCCAAACAGTTGTGACAAGGTAGGTGTGGTATACTCGGGCTCCCGAGTGGCGCAGCGGTCTAAGACACTGCATCTCAGTGCATGAGGCGTCACTACAGTCCCTGGCTCGAATCCAGGCTGCATCACATCCGGCTGTGACTGGGTGTCCCATCGTCGTCCAGGTTTGGCCGGGGTAGGCCGTCATTGTAAATAAGAATTTATTTAACTGAGAAGGTTAAATAAATATGTAAATATACAGAAGATAGACCTATTTGGTAAAGTCCATATTATAGCAAGAACAGCTCAAATAAGCAAAGAGAAACGAGAGTCCATCGTTACTTTAAGACATGAAGGTCAGTCAATCCGGAAAATTTCAAGTGCAGTTGCAAAAACCATCAAGCGCTATGATGAAACTGGCTCTCATGAGGACCGCCTCAGGAAAGGGAGACCCAGAGTTACCTCTGCTGCAGAGGATAAGTTCATTAGAGTTACCAGCCTCAGAAATTGCAGCCCAAATAAATGCTTCACAGAGTTCAAGTAACAGACACATCAACATCAACTGTTCAGAGGAGACTGTGTGAATCAGGCCTTCATGGTCGAATTTCTGCACAGAAACCACTACTAAAGGACACCAATAAGAAGAAGAGACCAAGTGGACCGGTGGAATACTGTCCTTTGGTCTAATGAGTCTAAATTTGAGATTTTTGTCTTTGTGAGACGCAGAGTAGGTGAACGGATGATCTCAAGACACACTTAACCAGCATGGCTATCACAGCATTCTGCAGTGAAACGCCATCCCATCTGGTTTGCGTTAAGTGGGACTATCATTTGTTTTTCAACAGGACAATGACCCAACACACCTCCTGGCTGTGCTGACGGAGTGCTGCATCAGATGACCTGGCCTCTATAATCACCTGACCTCAACCCAATTGAGATGGTTTGGTATGAGTTAGACCGCAGAGGGAAGGAAAAAGCAGCCAACAAGTGCTCAGCATATGTGGGAACTCCTTTTAGACTGTTGGAAAAGCATTCCAGGTGAAGATGGTTGAGAGAATTCCATGTGTGTGCAAAGCTCATCAAGGCAAATAGTGGCTACTTTGAAGAATATACAATTGGTTTTGATTTTTTGTTTAACACTTTTTTGGTTACTACATGATTCCATATGTGCTATTTCATAGTTTTGATGTCTTCACTATTATTCTACAATGTAGAAAACAGTAAAAATAAAGAAAAACCCTTGAATGAGTAGGTGTGTCCAAACTTTTGACTGTTACTGTATACATATTTTTTATGAAAACATCAACAATAAAAGTAATTTTACCAACTAAAGCCCCGGACCGATAGGTTTACATAAATTTACATATGGCTTACATGTCTGCTTCTGATAGGACAGGAGTAGAGGAAGAGGATGAGTCCACCAATGAGGCGATGCTATTGTCCAGGCTCCTGTTCCAGGTGCTCCTATTGGGTGTTAAAGGAAAAGTTGGTGTGGAGCAGTTGGAGGGCGGACCCGAGCTGGAGCTAGGGCTGTGATTGGATAAGGAGAAGAGAGCATCGCTACGGACACCTTTGGACTCAAGTTCCGCCTGCAGGTATTGGCAGATCTCCTCTGGTAGACGTTGTAACTCCGCCTCCAAGTCTCGCTCCAATCGGGCCTGCAGCTGGAGAGAGAGAGAGAAAGAAAGAGACAGAGGGATAAGGAGAGAGAGAGAGAAAGAAAGAGACAGAGGGATAACGAGAGAGAGAGAAAGAAAGAGAGAGGGATAACGAGAGAGAGAGAGACAGAGAAAGAGAGAGACAGAGGGATAAGGAGAGAGAGAGAGAGAAAGAGAGAGGGATAAGGAGAGAGACAGAGAAAGAAAGAGACAGATGGATAAGGAGAGAGAGACAGAGAAAGAGACAGATGGATAAGGAGAGAGAGAGAAAGAAAGAGACAGATGGATAAGGAGAGAGAGAGAAAGAAAGAGACAGATGGATAAGGAGAGAGAGAGAAAGAAAGAGACAGATGGATAAGGAGAGAGAGAGAAAGAAAGAGACAGAAAGAAAGAGACAGATGGATAAGGAGAGAGAGAGAAAGAAAGAGACAGATGGATAAGGAGAGAGAGAGAAAGAAAGAGACAGATGGATAAGGAGAGAGAGACAGAGAAAGAGAGAGTGAATAAATACACTTTTAATTTATTAGATTAAAGATTAATTCAACTTTAACAGCCATGCCAATAAAGCATATTTGAAGGTACAGTATTTGTGTCTGTCTCACCAGTTAGTGTGTGTGTGTGTGTGTGTGTGTGTGTGTGTGTGTGTGTGTGTGTGTGTGTGTGTGTGTGTGTGTGTGTCTCACCAGTGGTTGCTCCTCCTCTATGTGTCGTAGGACTTCTCTCTGACTGATTACCAACTTCTCCTGACGCCTTGACTGGGCCTCATCCAACTAGAGAGGGTGAAGTAGTGGGAGGGAGAGAGAGAAAGAGAGAGCGGGGAGAGAGAGAGAGAGAAAGAGGGAAGAGAGAGAGGAGGGGAAAGAGGGAAGAGAGAGAAAAACAAAGAAGGAGAGAGAAAGGGAGAGTTATTGACATCACAAAGAGAGAGCAGAAAGCAGAATAAAGGAGATGTACTCAAGAGTGAGGCGATGTGTGTGTGTGTGTGTGTGTGTGTGTGTGTGTGTGTGAGGCCTGCACACACTTACCCGGCGGATTAAGGTGACAGAGTCTGAGATATGCTTTCTATTGATCTCATTCAGTTCCCTACGGAGAGAGGTAAAGAGAGAGAGGTAAAGAGAGAGAGGTAAAGAGAGAGAGAGGTAAAGAGAGAGAGAGGTAAAGAGAGAGAGGTAAAGAGAGAGAGAGGCGAAGAGAGAGAGGTAAAGAGAGAGAGGTAAAGAGAGAGAGAGGTAAAGAGAGAGAGGTAAAGAGAGAGAGAGGTAAAGAGAGAGAGGTAAAGAGAGAGAGGTGAAGAGAGAGAGAGGTGAAGAGAGAGAGGTAAAGAGAGAGAGGTAAAGAGAGAGAGGAAGAGAGAGAGGTAAAGAGAGAGAGAGGTGAAGAGAGAGAGAGGTGAAGAGAAAGAGGAAAAGAGAGAGAGGTAAAGAGAGAGAGAGGTGAAGAGAGAGAGAGGTGAAGAGAGAGAGAGGTGAAGAGAGAGAGGTGAAGAGAGAGAGGTAAAGAGAGAGAGAGGTGAAGAGAGAGAGAGGTGAAGAGAGAGAGAGGTGAAGAGAGAGGTGAAGAGAGAGAGGTGAAGAGAGAGAGGTGAAGAGAGAGAGAGGTAAAGAGAGAGAGGTAAAGAGAGAGAGAGGTAAAGAGAGAGAGAGGTGAAGAGAGAGAGGTGAAGAGAGAGAGGTGAAGAGAGAGAGGTGAAGAGAGAGAGAGGTGAAGAGAGAGAGAGGTGAAGAGAGAGAGAGGTGAAGAGAGAGAGAGGTAAAGAGAGAGAGAGGTAAAGAGAGAGAGAGGTGAAGAGAGAGAGAGGTAAAGAGAAAGAGGTGAAGAGAGAGAGTGGTGAAGAGAGAGAGAGGTGAAGAGAGAGAGGTGAAGAGAGAGAGAGGTGAAGAGAGAGAGGTAAAGAGAGAGAGAGAGGTAAAGAGAGAGAGAGGTAAAGAGAGAGAGAGGTAAAGAGAGAGAGAGGTAAAGAGAGAGAGGTAAAGAGAGAGAGGTGACGAGAGAGAGGTAAAGAGAGACCATGAGACACACAACACACACTGACTAGTTTACACTATACAGTGCATTCGGAAAGTATTCAGACCTCTTGACCTTTTCCGAATTTTGTTACGTTACAGACTTATTCTAAAACTGATAAAAACATTTTTTTCCCCTCATCAATCTACACACAAAACCCCATAATGACAAAGCAAAAAAAGGTTTTGATAAAATTGTTGCAAACTTATTAAAAATAAAATAAGAAATACCTTATTTCCATAAGTATTCAGACCCTTTACTATGAGACTTGAAATTGAGCTCAGGTGCATCCGGTTTCCATTGATCATCCTTGAGATGTTTCTACAACTTCATTGAAGTCCCCCTGTGGTAAATTCAATTGATTGCACATGAGACATGTCTTTATAAGGTCATTGTCAGCGCATGTCAGAGCAAAAACCAAGCCATGAGGTCGAAGGAATTGTCCATAGAGCTCAGAGACAGAACTGTGTCGAGGCACCGATCTGGGGAAGGGAACCAAAAAATGTCTGCAGCATTGAAGGTCCCCAAGAACACGGTGGCCTCATTCTTAAATGAAAAACATTTGGACCAAGATTCTTCCTAGAGCTGGCCACTCGGCCAAACTGAGCAATCAGGGGAGAAGGGCCTTGGTCAAGGTGAAAAAGAACCCGATGGTCACTCTGACAGAGCTCTAGAGTTCCTCTGTGGAGATGGGAGAACCTTCCAGAAGGACAACCATCTCTGCAGCACTGCACCAATAAGGCCTTTATGGTTGAGTGGCCAGACGGAAGCCACTCCTCAGTAAAAGGCACGACAGCCCGTTTGGAGTTTTCCAAAAGGCACTCAGACCATGAGAAATAAGATTCTCTGGCACCATCCCTACGGTGAAGTATGGTTGTGGTAGCATCATGCTGTGGGGATGTTATCCAGCGGCAGGGACTGTGAGACTAGTCAGGATTGAGGGAAAGAAGAACGGAGCAAAGTACAGAGTTCCTTGATGAAAGCCTGCTGCAGAGCGCTAAGGACCTCAGACTGGGGCGAAGGTTCACCTTCCAAAAGGACAACGCAGGAGTGGCTTCGGGACTCTGAATGTTCTTGTGTGGCCCAGCCAGAGCCGGGACTTGAACCCGAACTAACATCTCTGGAGAGACCTGAAAATAGCTGTGCAGTGACGCTCCCCATCCAACCTGACCAAGCTTGAGAGGATCTGCAGAGAAGAGTGGGAGAAACTCCCCAAATACAGGTGTGCCAAGCTTGTAGCGTCATACCCAAGAAGACTCAATGTTGTAAAACGCTGTCAAAGGTGTTTCAACAAAGTATTGAGTAAAGGGTCTGAATAAATATGTAAATGTAATATTTCTGTTTAGTATTTTTTATAAATTAGCAAAAATGTAAAAAAAAAAAAAAACGGTCATTATGGGTGTATTGTGTGTAGATTGATGAGGGGAAAAAAACAATTTAATACATTTTAGAATAAGGCTGTAACGTAACAAAATGTTGAAAAAGTCAAGGGGTCTGAATACTTTCCGAATGCACTGTATGTAGGTAGGGGTAAAATGACTAAGCTACAGGATAGATAATAGAGAGTAGCAGCAGTGTGTGTGCGTGTTATGTGTGTGGGGGGGCATATGTAGTGTGTATGTGTGTGTGTGTGTGTGTGTAAATGTTGGGGTGTCAGTGTAAGTATGTGTGAGCGTGTGGGTAGAGTCCAGTGTGTGTGCAAAGAGTCAGTGCAAAAAAAAGGGTCAATGTAGGTACTCCTGGTAGCCATTAAATTATATTTTTTAGCATTCTTGTTTAGTCTGTCTTGGGGTTAGAAGCTGTACAGAGTCCTGTTGGTTCCACACTTGCCGTGCAGTAGCAGAGAGAACAGTCCATGACTGGGATGGCTGGAGTCTGACAATTTTTTGGACCTTCCTCTGACATCGCCTTGTATAGATGGCAGGGAGCTCGACCCTGTGATGTACTGGGCCATTCTCACCACCCTCTTCAGCGCCTTGCGGTCGGGTGCCTTGCCGTTGACATACCAAGCAATGATGCAGACAGTCAAGATGCTCTCAGTGGGGCAGCTGTAGAATTTTTTGAGGATCTGAGGGGCCATGCAAAATCTTTTCAACCTCCTAAGGGGGAAGAGACTGTGTTTTTGGACATCAAGGAACTTGAAGCTCTCGACCCGCTCCACTACAGCCCCATCGATGTATATGGGGACGTGCACGTCCTTCCGTGTCCTGTAGTCCACGATCATCTCCTTTGTCTTCCTGACGTTGAGGGAGAGATTGTTATCCTGGCACCACACGGCCAGGTCTCTGACCTCCTCTCTATAGGCTGCCTCATTGTCGTCGGTGATCAGTCCTACCACCGTTGTGTCTTCAGCAAACTTGATGATGGTGTTGGAGTCGTGCACGGCCATGCAGTCGTGATGTGAAAAGGGAGAACAGGAGTGGACTTAGCACACACCCCTGAGGGGCCCTGTGTTGATGGTCAGCGTGCCGGATGTGTTGTTGTCTACCCTCACCGCCTGGGGCTGGCCCATCCAGTTGCAGAGAGAGGTGTTCAGTACCAGCGTCCTGAGCCTGGTGATGAGCTTGGACGGGACTATGGTGTTGAACGCTGAGCTGTAATGAACAGCATTCTCACGTAGGTGTTCCTTTTGTCCAGGTGGGTCATCTGTGGATCTGTTTGAGCGGAATGCGTATTGGAGTGGGTCCAGGGTGTCTGGGATGATGGTGTCGATGTGAGCCATAACCAGCCTTTCAAAGCATTTCATGGCTATAGATGTGAGTGCTACAGGGTGACTAGACAGACTCGATCCTCTCAATCCGTACATGACGTGAAACACATTTGACAGAAGTACCGAAAGTAACAAAAATTATAGTACCAAACCATTTTTCATGTTCTAGTATCGAAAAAGTTCAGAGGTTTTGGAACACGAACACACACACACACACAGAGTGACATACAACTCAGCCTTGTCTCGGTCTCTGCTCTTGGCCTCGACAATGCTGTTCTGTCTTTTCCTGTCTAGAATCTTCTGGAGCTCCTTCTTCTCTCTGTAAACAATAACAAAAACAAACAAAACAACAATAACTTGTAGCTTAGCTTTCTTGTGAAGGTGTTTTGATTGGTCTCCGTCTGCATTCGGAGTAATACAGTTGCTATAATAGCTGATGCCTGGCGAGCGTTCTGGCCCAAATGGTTGCTAAGTGACGAGCGTCACATTGGTGCTGGATGAAGTGAGTTTCCCCTTACTATGTACAGTGCTTTGAACATCTGGAAAAGCGCTATATATGAATCCAATCAACTATTATAATAAAAGATCATGAAACATGATCTTACCTCTTACCAGTGTTGGGATTAGTTACTTGAAAAAGTAACGCATTACATATCACTCAATACATTCAACAAACATAACGCATTACTTTACAATAGTACTTTGTGTGGAAAGTAATGCCTTATATTACTTTTACTTACGAATTTCTTATCTTTTATATTACTTTTACTTACAAATTTCTTATCTTTTATATTACTTTTACTTACAAATTTCTTATCTTTTCGTTCAAAATCTTTCTCTCAAGCTGCCAGTTCTGATTATAGATCGCACATACACGGACCCAGAGATGTATAGAGAGCACACTTGCCACAAGACAGGAAAGCCCTCTATGGGCTTTGCTATCACAGAAGCGATCAACGGAAAAGATCAGAGGTGCGCCCTCTATACATCTCTATGGACAGCAGCTATCATGACATTTCTCCAAACTGGAAACACGATTGTGAAAGTAACAGTAATAATATATTGTGAAAAAGTAACGTGTTACTCCGTTACTCATAAAAAGTAAGCTGATTACGTAACTTATTACTTTTGTTAGGCGTTAACCCCCAACACTGCCTCTCACATAAGAACTTAACTCTAATTATAAAGGTGTTTTGATATAAATCCATCTACACTGAACAAAAATATAAACGCAACATGCAACAATTTCAAAGATTTTACTGAGAGATGCATTTTACCAACAGATGCATATCTGCATTCCTAGTCATACTTTAGGGACTTTAGGAACTGTAAAGTTCATAAAAGGAAATCAGTCAATTGAAATAAATTCATAAGTCCCTAAAGTATGACTAGGAATGCAGATATGCATCTGTTGGTCAAAGATACCCTAAAAAAAAGTAGGGTCATGGATCAGAAAACCAGTCAGTATCTGGTGTGACCACTACGTGAAGCGTGAAACATCACCTTCACATAGATTTGATCCGGCTGTTGATTGTGTCCTGTGGAATGTTGTCCCACTCCTCTTCAATGGCTGTGTGAAGTTGCTGGATATTGGTGGGAACAGGAATACGCTGCCGTACACGTCGATACACAGCATCCCAGACATGCTCAATCGGTGACATACAGGACCAGTCAAAAGATTGGACACACCTACTTATTCAAAGGTTTTCTTTATTTGTACTATTTTCTACATTGTTGAATAATAGTGAAGACATCAAAACTATGACATAACACATATACTCATGTAGTATGTCAGTGTTGTTGATGTTAGTGTTAGCATTCTCTCAACCAGCTTAACCTGGAATGCTTTTCCAACAGTCTTGAAGGAGTTCCCACATATGCTGAGCACTTGTTAGCTGCTTTTCCTTCAGTCTGCGGTCTAACTCATCCAAAACCATCTAAATTGGGTTGAAGTCGGGTGATTATGGACGCCAGGTCATCTGATGCAGCACTCCATCACTCTCCTTCTTGGTCAAATAGCCCTTACACAGCCTGGAGGTGTGTTGGGTCATTGTCCTGTTGATAAACAAATGATAGTCCCACTAATCTCAAACCAGATGGGATGACGTATTGCTGCAGAATGCTGTGGTAGCCATGCTGGTTAAGTGTGCCTTGAATTCTAAATAAATCACTTAGTGTCACCAGAAAAGCACCATTACACCTTCTCCTCTATGCTTCACGGTGGGAACCACACATGCGGAGATCATCCGTTCATCTACTCTTCGTCTCACAAAGACACGGCGGTTGGAACCAAAAATCTCAAATTTGGACTCATCAGACCAAAGGACAGATTTCCACCAGTCTAATGTCCATTGCTCGTGTTTCTTGGCCCAAGCAAGTCTCTTCTTCTTATTGGTGTAAGAAGCAATTCGAACATGAAGGCCTGTCTCCTCTGAACAGTTGATGTTGAGATGTGTCTGTTACTTGAACTCTGTGAAACATATATTTGGGCTGCTAACTCTAATGAACTTATCCTCTGCAGCAGAGGGAACTCTGGGTCTTCCTTTCCTGTTGCGGTCCTCATGAGAGCCAGTTTAATCATAGCATTTGATGGTTTTTTCAACTGCTCTTGACGAAACCTTCAAAGTTCTTGAAATTTTCCGGATTGACTGACCTTCATGTCTTAAAGTAATTATGTTTCTCTTTGCTTATTTGAGCTGTTCTTGCCATAATATGGACTTGGTCTTTTACCAAATAGGGCTATCTTCTGTATACCACCCCTACCTTGTCACAACACAACTGATTGGCTGAAACGCATTAAGGAGGAAAGAAATTCCACAAATTAACTTTTAACAAGGCACACCTGTTAATTGAAATGCATTCCAGGTGACTACCTCATGAAGCTGGTTGAGAGAATGCCAAGAGTGTGCAGAGCTGTCATCAAGGCAAAGGGTGGCTACTTTGAAGAATCTCAAATGTAAAAAATATTTTGATTTGTTTAACACTTTTTTGGTTACTGCATGATTCCATATGTGTTATTTCATAGTTTTGATGTCTTCACTATTATTCTACAATGTAGAAAATAGTAAAAATAAAGAAAAACCCTGGAATGAGTAGGTGTGTCCAAACATTTGACTGGTACTGTACATCTGGTGAATACGCAGGCCATGGAAGTACTTGGACATTGTCAGCTTCCAGGAACTGTGTACAGATCCTTGTGACATGGGGCCGCGCATTATCATGCTGAAACATGAGGTGATGGCGGCAGATGAATGGCACGACAATGGGCCTCAGGATCTCGTCACGATATCTCTGTGCATTCAAATTGCCATTGATAAAATGCAATTGTGTTCGTTGTCGGGGAGCTTATGTCTGCCCATATCATAACCCCACTGCCACCATGGGGCACTCTGTTCACAAATGTTGACATGAGCAAACCGCCTGCCCAGATGACGCCATACACGCTGTCTGCCATCTGTCCGGTACAGTTGAAACCAGGATTTATCCGTAAAGAGCATCCTTCTCAATCGTGCCAGTGGCCATCGAAGGTGAGCATTTACCCACTGAAGTCGGTTCCGATGCCGAACTGCAGTTAGGTCAAGAACCTGGTGAGGATGACGAGCACACAGATGAGCTTCCCTGAGACGGTTTCTGACAGTTTGTGCAGAAATTCTTTGGTTGTGCAAACCCACAGTTTCATCAGCTGGTCTCAGACGATCCCGCAGGTGAAGAAGCCGGATGTGGAGATCCTGGGCTGGCGTGGTTACACGTAGTCTGCGGTTGTGAGTCCCGTGTAGCTCAGACGGTAGAGCATGGTGCTTTCAATGCCAGGGTTGTGGGTTCGATTCCCAGCTCTGTTAAACATTCCTGCAGTCAGCATGCCAATCACACGCTCCCTCAAAACTTGACACATCTGTGGCTTTGTGTTGTTTGACAAAACGGCACATTTTAGAGTGGCCTTTTATTGTCCCCAGCACAAGGTGCACCTGTGTAATGATCATGCTGTTTAATCAGCTTCTTGATACGCCACACCTGTCTGGTTGATGTATTATCTTGGCAATGGAGAAATGCTCACTAACAGGGATGTAAACAAATTTGAGAGAAATAAGCTTTTTGTGCTTTTATATTTTTGTTCAGTATATATTGGGAGTAATACAGTAGTTATAAAGCATGAAACAGTATCTTACCTCTCACATAATAACTTATAGTACTTTATTAAGGTGACAGGTGTAAGGTGTAAAACTGTTGTTATAAAGCATGAAACAGTATCTTACCTCTCACAGATCTCCTTCAGTTTTTTGAGTTGCGCTGTCTGACATTCCTGGGATGTCTCTTTTATTTTCTGAAACGCCTGGAACACACAGCAGGAGGGGTGAGAGTGTGTGTGTGTGTGTGTGTGTGTGTGTACCTCTCGTAGGTGTGTGTGTAGGTGTGTGTGTACCTCTCGTAGGTGTGTGTGTGTGTACCTCTCGTAGGTGTGTGTGTGTGTACCTCTCATAGGTGTGCGTGTGTGTACCTCTCGTAGGTGTGTGTGTGTGTGTTGTGTGTGTACCTCTCGTAGGTGTGTGTGTGTGTGTTGTGTGTGTACCTCTCGTAGGTGTGTGTGTGTGTACCTCTCGTAGGTGTGTGTGTACCTCTCGTAGGTGTGTGTGTGTGTTGTGTGTGTACCTCTCGTAGGTGTGTGTGTGTGTATTGTGTGTGTACCTCTCGTAGGTGTGTGTGTGTGTGTGTTGTGTGTTTACCTCTCGTAGGTGTGTGTGTGTGTGTTGTGTGTGTACCTCTCGTAGGTGTGTGTGTGTGTGTACCTCTCGTAGGTGTGTGTGTGTGTACCTCTCGTAGGTGTGTGTGTGTGTGTTGTGTGTGTACCTCTCGTAGGTGTGTGTGTGTGTGTTGTGTGTGTACCTCTCGTAGGTGTGTGTGTGTGTACCTCTCATAGGTGTGTGTGTGTGTACCTCTCATAGGTGTGTGTGTGTGTGTACCTCTCGTAGGTGTGTGTGTGTGTACCTCTCATAGGTGTGTGTGTGTGTACCTCTCGTAGGTGTGTGTGTGTGTTGTGTGTGTACCTCTCGTAGCTGTGTGTGTGTGTGTGTGTGTGTGTGTGTGTGTGTGTACCTCTCGTAGGTGTGTGTGTGTGTACCTCTAATAGGTGTGTGTGTGTGTGTGTGTGTGTGTATACCTCTCGTAGGTGTGTGTGTGTGTAGTGTGTGTACCTCTCGTAGGTGTGTGGGTGTGTGTGTGTGTGTGTGTGTGTGTGTGTGTGTGTGTGTGTGTATGTGTGTGTGTGTGTGTGTACCTCTCGTAGGTGTGTGTGTGTGTGTGTGTGTGTGTGTGTGTGTGTACCTCTAATAGGTGTGTGTGTGTGTGTACCTCTCGTAGGTGTGTGTGTGTGTGTGTGTGTAGTGTGTGTGTGTGTAGTGTGTGTACCTCTCGTAGGTGTGTGTGTTTCTTCTCTCTCTCCAGTGTGTGTTGTTGTTGTCGTAGTTTCAGGAGATCCTCCATCTGCCACTCCCTCTGTTTTTGTACGTCCACCTCCAACGCTGTCAGCTGCCTCTGCACCAGCTCTGCTGGCTCGCTGACACACACACACACACACACACACACACACACACGTTATTAGATACACACAAACGCATTAATACACACAAATATTCCCCACTGTGTCTCCCCCCTCCCCCCTCCCCCTTTATCACCCCCAACCATCTCTTCATCCCTCCCTCTCTCACTTCTTCTTGATGCTGCGTTTGAGATCTTTCTCCATCTGACTGCGTCGTCTCTGTGTGTCCGAGTGGAGCTGGTTACAGCGACTCCTATGATCTTTACTCAAGGCCCACACCTGTTAACACAACACACGTTAAGTTGACAGTGTGCTGACGCAGTCACAAACAGCCGTGTTCGTGTTCTATGAAAGATGTCACTGTTGCTTTATTGATAACATCTTTACAAGACAATATATCTCGACGGACAAGCTGTGTGTGTGTGTGTGTGTGTGTGTGTGTGTGTGTGTGTGTCAGTCTAACCTTCTTGAGGTGTTTCCTGCGGAGCTCCTTGAGTTCTTTACACTGCTTCTTCAACAGCTTCAGATAAGACTTCTGCTGTTTCAACTCTTCTATAGACTGAGCCTGGAGATCTGAGAGAGCGACGGCAAATAGAGGATGGTGGAGATTGAGAGAGAGAGAGAGAGAGAGAGAGATAGAAAGGGAGAGAGAGGGAGAGAGGGAGAGAGAGAGGGAGAGAGGGAGAGAGAAAGGGAGAGGAAACATAACATTATCTAACTGGTTTGACCTCCCACCACATGAGGGTGATAATGAGTTCTGTGGTGTAATGTAAAGTGGATGGGTGGAATGGAGATGACTTACTTGCCAGGACTGTAGCAATAAGATCCTCTTTCTGGCCTTTAACATGGAGACAGGAACAGGACAGGACAGGTTGAAATGTAGATGTGCTGTTTTCACTTCAGAACTCAGCAACGATACTCACGTAATGGTTGCGTTCCAGGATGACTACATTGCAGACATGCTGAGATCTGCATCGGCAAAGTAATCATCCTGGAATGTGGCCAATAGCTTGCCCAGGTTCTTGTGAGAATAGAGCATCTGGTTAAGCTTTCACACGATAACTAACAACAAATACAATACTAACAATACAACACTCACACACAGGGGCCTGATATATAATACAATACAATACAAAACATACCAGTGGTGGCTGGTGGGCGGAGATATAGGAGGAGTGGCTTAGTATACTGTCTGGAATGGAATACATGGATTGATGTCCTTCACATATGCAAATCATGTATTTAATACCTTTCCATACTACAATATCTCCACTCACCAGCCTCCTCTATAATACATCAAGCGAAGATGTGTGTGTTACAGTGTGGCCGGCCTACCTGGTCCAGGTGAGCTGATGAGGTCGCTGACGTCATCAATGGGGGCGGGCACGGGGTGGAGGGGGGATGGGATCTTCCCCAGGGGGGCGTCCTTCCGATCCCTCACTCCCTCCTTCGGCTGCTCCAACACACGCTACACACAGTGGAGAGAAGGTTGATGTTTAGGCCTGCTACTAATTTCAATGAAACCTTCTATTTTCAAGGATTCGATGCACGGATCACACCCAAGAACACTTGTCACTTGTTTTTTTTCCGTAGCTGCTTGACAAAGACATTTCCCCTCAGGGATCAATGAAGTATCTATCTATCTATCTATCTATCTATCTATCTATCTATCTATCTATCTATCTATCTATCTATCTATCTATCTATCTATCTATCTATCTATCTATCTATCTATCTATCTATCTATCTGTCTATCAGATAAAACCCTACTGTTTTCCCCTCAGTGTAGCCCACATATCATGTGATGTGTGTGTGTGTAGGTGGGTTCTTCTATCTTGTGGGGACCTAAAATCCACACAAGGATAGTAAAACAAGGAAAATTGTCCCTGGTGGGGACATTTCCAACGTCCCCATGAGGACAAAGGCTATTTTAATCTAAGGGGTTAGGTTATGGTAAGGTTTAGGGTCAGAGGTTAGGGGAAATGTATTTTAGGTCCCCACGAGGATACAAGAACATAAAGCTGTGTTCCAATACTCATACTAACCACACTAACCATATTATTTGTGTTGTAAATTCTGTATATAGTATCCTTATTAGTCATAGTATGGATATAGTTAGTATGCCAAAAGTTCCCGGATGTTGTACTACATTCGCCAAAATACAAAAAGTCTACACGCATTGGACACTATTTCCGTGCTTTTAGGGCCCATAATGCAATTCTTCAGAAAATGGGAGCGGCTTTACAACGTTTACAGATTTAAAGAAAATGCCATTGTTGCCAGCAGTACAGTTAGTCACCAACGCTCTGGATAAAATTAAAAACAGCCTAACCAGCTCTGCTAGGGTGAGTAAAATGGTCAGAGTGAGGTGTTCTCTCATTTGTGTTTAGCTAGCCAGTTAGCTTGTGTCCTTGACTGCCGTTTTGCTGGTCAGAACGCTCGGATAAACCCTACTCCTCGGCCAGTGTGCGCTCTGAACGCCCCACGAATGGACAATCTGACAACGCACTCTGGCACTCCAGATTGAATTTACTAACACAAAAATGTTTAGCTAGAATGTTAGCATTTGTTATGCTAACAAGCTAGCAAGAGGTTGCATAGCAACAGAATCAACTTCCGGTAGACAGGCGTCGCGCTAGTATGCTCAACATGAAAGTATACCATTCGTTTACAGTATACTAAAATGAATAAATAGAATATAGTATGTAGTATACAGTATGTTAGTATCGGTATTCGAACACAACCCATGTGTGTGTCTGTATGTGTGTCTGTATGTGTGTCTGTATGTGTGTCTGTATGTATGTGTGTCTGTTTGTGTGTGTGTGTATGTGTGTGTTGTCTGTCTGTATGTGTGTCTGTATGTGTGTGTTGTCTGTATGTGTGTGTGTCTGTATGTGTGTGTGTCTGTATGTGTGTGTATGTGTGTGTGTGTGTGTGTGTAGTCTGTCTGTATGCGTGTGTTGTCTGTATGTGTGTGTGTCTGTATGTGTGTGTGTCTGTATGTGTGTGTGTCTGTATGTGTGTGTGTCTGTATGTATGTGTGTGTGTCTGTATGTCTGTGTGTCTGTGTGTGTGTGTCTGTGTGTCTGTGTGTCTGTGTGTCTGTGTGTGTGTGTGTGTGTGTGTGTGTGTGTGTGTGTGTGGTCTCCTCACCTCGCCATTGTCCTCCATTAGAGCAGCTAGCTGTCTCTCTCTCTGGTCCAAGAGACTCACATGTTTGATGGGGTTGGTCAAGGCCTCAGCATACTCTAACATAAACAAACAACACAAAAATTAGCAATGTGCCTAAACCTAGTACACATACACACACTTAGTAATGTTTGTTGTTATTGGATTCAGTTAGTCCTGTTCTTAGTAGGCGAGGTCAGAGTTCAGCATGTCTGTAAACTGATGCCCCAGTTTCTGATTTGTTATTACGACATGGAAGATAAAGTCAAAGTGAACAGGTTTTCTTAGTCGGAATTTCCGATAACTCAGGTCATGAACGCCACATGACCCTGGAGTTTGCTAGGGATGTAGTCCTAGGGGGTTATGGGTAGTGTAGTCCAAGGGGGGTATGGTCAGTGTAGTCCTAGGGGGTTATGGGTAGTGGAGTCCTGGGGGGTTATGGGTAGTGTAGTCCTGGGAGGTTATGGGTAGTGTAGTTTCTTACCCTGGTGTTCATTAGGAATGTAGTCTTGAGCCTCGGTGTAGACCAATAGAGAGGGAAGCAACAGAGGCTGGTTCATCTCATTTTTTAGACTGATGTAGTGGTAACCTACACACACACACACACACACACACACACACACACACACACACACACACACACACACACACAGACACACACAAGATGACAGTATTTAGAAAACAGATTGCACGAGACAACATCCAAAAGATCTGCACACATGCAGCCAGGCAGACAAACCCAGTACTGACCCGGTCGGATGGTTGACACAGGGCAGATCCGATGTCCAAGGAACTTCCCATTCTCCTCAAACACAGCTATCCTCAGAGAGGCCAGGGTGGGCAGCACCACCTACACACAGAATGAGTTGTTAGCTAGTGTATGTGTGCATCGTTATGTGTGTATATTCTTATACACTGAGTGTATGAAACATTCTGAATGGCACACAATCAATATCTCAATTCAAATCAAATTGTATGTCACAAGCGCCGAATACAAGTGTAGACTTTACCGTGAAATGCTCCCAACAATGCAGTTAAAACGTAAGAACATTTCAAAAAGTTCTAAATAAAATAGTATCACAATATAATCAAGGCTTATTTACAAGGAGTACCGGTACCGAGTCAGTGTACTGGGGTACGACGTAGTTGGGGTGATTGATGAGGTAATATGTACAGTACATGTAGGTTGGATTCACCTGGTCAGTCTATGTCATGGAATGTTCCTAATGTTTTGTATACTGTATGTGTGAGTGTGTGTTATCGATATGGTGTGTGTTTGTGTGTCTTCAGCCTGTATTAATGTTACCTTGTTGAAGATAAAAGTCTCATCGTCCCAGACCGGGTCCAGGCTGTTACCATTGGACGTTCTGGTACGGTACTTCCTCTTTGTGTCAGCAGGAAGTCCAAATATGTCCACTTCCACGTACACACCCACTTTCTTATCGGTCAGGAACTGGCCAGAGATCACCTGGATATGGAGGGATGGAGAGGAGGAGATGGTTACAGAGACATACATACACACACACACACGATACCCCCCACCCGCCCCCTTGAGACACACACACACCCACCCACACCCACTTACCCTGATCTTGACGGTGTTGGCTACGATGCCGTCCACGATGTTCTCAGTGAAGGGGTCAAAGTGTTTGTCTGTCCTTCTCATAAACTCCGGTTTGAGCAGATAGCCACTGTGTCCATTATACTCAAACACACCCATGTTCAACTGCATGGGCAGGTCTGAGAGAGAGGGGAGAGAAAGGGGGAGAGAGAGAGGGAGATTGTCAGTCGTAGAAATAAAGTGAAGCAGTGGGACAGAAGACTGAACAGGAGGAAAGAGAGAGGGATGAAAAGATGAGAATAGCTCAGGTTAAAGAAGGAAAGGTTGACTTACCGAGTGTCTGGAAGTTTAGCGCCACCATCTGACAGCCTACGTTCCAGAAGAGTTGGGGCATGTAGTTAGAACTGTCTACCCTCGTCCCCTTAGGATAGATACGACTCAGCTGCTTCTTATTGTACTCAACAAACTCGATGGGGGCACTCTTCAGGGTGTCCATACCCTTGGTCTCCACGAACGATGACATCTCAAAATACTTATTCCTCTCTGTGAGAGAGAATATATAAAAATACGTTCATATCAATCAATGTGGCAGTGTGTGTGTGTGCGTGTGTGTGTGTCTCTTGGCTAATAATTAACTACGAATCAAATTTTGCCTAACGACACCTATCCACTCACTGTTTGCGACCTCAAAGCTCTTGAACTTGACAGGTTCTATGTAGTTGACAAGAGTAGACATCTCCTCTGTCGCATTCACCTCACTACTGGCAGTACCCTGAGACAGACAGAGAGACAGACAGAGACAAACAGAGCGAGAGAGCGAGAATCATTAGGTGTTAATTCTATCTAGCTGACCCACGTAGATAGAAGACGTCGGGGATCAATAAATAGAGCTCTCACCTCATCAGAGTTTGGTTTCTTCAGCTCAGCCACAGGTTCATCCTCCTCCTCATCATCACTCTCTCCCTCCCCACCTAGAAAACATACACACACAAATGTTAACAATGTCCACCATCTATTCATCAATCCATCCGTCCACCCGTCTATCCATCATGTTCTCTTCCCTTCCGCTCTCCCACCCTCCCTCCATCCCTCCCTCCCTCCCTCCCTTCCCAGCATGTTCTTCATTCAAGATGTGAACTGACCAATTGACTTGCGAGGATCTCCGTCTTTGACCAGACTCTCTGCGAGCTTCTCTTCCCCGTTGGACAGCAGCTGGCCCCCCTCGCTGTCACTGAATTGGCAGTCTACACACACACACACACACACACACACACACACACACACACACACACACACACACACAAACACACACATCTTAATCATTTAGCAGACATTCAGTGCATTCATCTTACGATAGCTAGGTGGGACGACCACATATCACAGGCATAGCAAGTACATTTGTCCTCAATAAAGTAACTAATCATTATAGTCAGAGCTAGAAATCAGTTGCAAGTGCTGGTTCAGGTTTTAAAGAAGATGGACAGGGACTCTGCTGCTTCAGGGGGAATCTGGTTCCACCATTAGGGTACCAGGACAGAGAGGGCCAAGAGACCTGAGGTGGCAGAACAGAGTGCTCGGGTTGAGGTGTAGGGTTTGAGCCTGAAGGTTGGGAGGGGCAGGTCCTCTTGCTGCTCCGTAAATAAGCACCATGGTTTTGTGGGGAATGCGAGCTTTGACTGGAAGCCAGTGGAGTGTGCGGAGGAGTGGGGTGACGTGAGAAAACGTGGGAGGTTGAAAACCAGACGGGCTGCAGCGTTCTGGATAAGTTGCAGGGGTTTGATGGCACAAGCGGGAAGCCTACAGCGAGTAGCAGTACTCCAGACAGGAGAGGACAATTGCATGGATTAGAACCTGCGCCGCTTCCTGTGTGAGGTCGGGTCGTACCCTATGGATGTTGTAGAGCATGAACCTGCAGGAGCGATGTTTTGATGTTTGAAGAGAACGACAGGGTGTTGTCCAGGATCACGCAAAGGTTCTTTGCACTCAGGGAGGGGGACACTGTGGAGTTGTCAACTGTGATGGCGAGGTCTTTGAGCGGGCAGGCCTTCCCCGGGAGGAAGAGCAGCGCCGTCTTGTCGAGGTTGAGCTTGAGGTGGTGGGCCAACATCCAATATGACCTGGGTGTCAGAAGGGGGGGGGTCAGAAAGGGGAAAGGAGAAAAGTTGAGTGTCATCCGCATAGCAATGATAGGAGAGACCAATGACGGAGCCGAGTGACTTACAGAGAAGAGGAGAGGGCCTAGAACCGAGCCCTGGGGGACACCAGTAGTGAGAGTATGTGGTGCAGACACAGATCATCTCCAGGTCACCTGGAAGGAGCGGCCTGCCAGTTATTATGCAATCCAAGAGTGTGCAGAGACTGAGACGCCCAACCCTGAGAGGGTGGAGAAGAAGATCTGATGGTTCACGGTATTGAAGGCAGCGGATAGATCTAGAATGATGAGAATAGAGGAGAGAGAGTCAGCTTTGGCAGTGTGGAGAGCCTCCGTGAAACAGATAAGAGCAGTTCTGGTTGAGTGACCTGTCTTGATGCCTGACTGTTAGGGTCAAGAAGATCGTTCTGAGAGAGATAACGAGAAAGTTGATCAGAGACGGCACGCTCAAGTGTTTTGGAAAGAAAATAAAGAAGGGATACAGGTCTACAGTTTTTTACGTCAGATGAGTCGAGTGTTGGTTTCTTAAGGAGGGTGCAACTCAGGCCATTTTTAAGTCAGAGGGGACGCAGCTAGTGGTCAGGACTGAGTTGATGAGTAAGGTGAGGAATGGAAGAAGGTTTCCAGAGATGGAGAAGTCTGGAGAAGGTAGGAGGGGATGGGGCAGGCAGGTTTTCGGGCGGCCAGACCTCACTAGTCGCAGGATTTCATCTGGAAAGACGGGAGAATCACTGTGGAGCCAAATACAGGAAGTACCAGTACCAGATCACTGTGGAGCTATATACAGGAAGTACCAGTACCAGATCACTGTGGAGCTATATACAGGAAGTACCAGTACCAGATCACTGTGGAGCTATATACAGGAAGTACCAGTACCAGATCACTGTGGAGCTATATACAGGAAGTACCAGTACCAGATCAATGTGGAGCTATATACAGGAAGTACCAATACCAGATCACTGTGGAGCTATATACAGGAAGTACCAGTACCAGATCACTGTGGAGCTATATACAGGAAGTACCAGTACCAGATCACTGTGGAGCTATATACAGGAAGTACCAGTACCAGATCACTGTGGAGCTATATACAGGAAGTACCAGTACCAGATCAATGTGGAGTTATATACAGGAAGTACCAGTACCAGATCAATGTGGAGCTATATACAGGGAGTACCAGTACCAGATCACTGTGGAGCTATATACAGGAAGTACCAGTACCAGATCAATGTGGAGCTATATACAGGGAGTACCAGTACCAGATCACTGTAGAGCTATATACAGGAAGTACCAGTACCAGATCACTGTGGAGCTATATACAGGGAGTACCAGTACCAGATCACTGTGGAGCTATATACAGGTACCAGTACCAGATCACTGTGGAGCTATATAGAGGAAGTACCAGTACCATACCACTGTGGAACTATATACAGGAAGTACCAGTACCACTTGTTTTGGTACAACTAATTCTAATTTTAGCCATTTTATGTGATGGTAAAGGTAGGGCTAGGAGCTATAAAGAAAAACCCTTGAATGAGTAGGTGTGTCCAAACTTTCGACTGGTACTGTACATATATTGTATATACCGTTAACAGGTGAAGCCTGCTCCAGAGCGTCTATCTCTCCTATCCTCCTCCTCATGCTGCCCCCGCTGGACGCTCGGTGGTGGTGCTTCTTCTTGTTCTTTATCAGAATCTTACCCAGCAGCTCCTGGGGCGAGGGTAAGGGCTGCGCAGGGATCAGCTGTTAGAAGGGACAAAATATAATATGTTAATACAGCTAGTGTAAGGGCTGATCTGGAGTAAGCTTCTGGGAAGACGGTAATAGCAGCGCTGAGATCAGCTATAGGAATGGAGAGATCATATAATACACTAGTGAAGTTTAAAGGGCTGATCTAGAACCAGCTCCTAAAACAGGGATCATTAACTAGATTCAACCGCGGGCCGATTTCATCTTGAGCGGCTGGTCGTGGGGGCCAGAACACAATTACAAATAATTAGTAGACTGCAAATTAACCGCAGGAAGCCAAAACAGATATCATATTTGACTAAAACATTATCATTTCAAACCTTGCTTATATTTGTATACGATCACGTGTCTCTCTATTATGCGTGGGAATACTTGAGAACAGATTTCCGAAATTAAAATCACTTGAAACTGATTTTCTGGTGCTACTTCCCTGTTTAACACTGTTTTGTCCCTGCTGCTTCCCTGTTTAACACTGTTATTTCCGTTTTGCCCCTGCTACTGTTTAACACCATTATTTCCTTGTTTAACAGTTATTTCCCTGTTTAACACTGTTATTTCCCTGTTTTGTCCCTGCTACTTCCTGGTTAACACTGTTATTTCCCTGTTTAACACTGTTATTTCCCTGTTTTGCCCCTGTTGCTTCCTGTTTAACACTGTTATTTCCCTGTTTTGCCCCTACCGCACAAGGCCCACGTCTGGTATGGTGTGTCCCGCCCTTAAGAATCACGCCAACATCTAACCCCTAAACTCAAACCCTGACCTCTAACCCCTAGTCAGGCCTACCGGGTATTTCTCTAGAGGGTCGATGAGGAGGGCGTCGCCAAAGATAGTCCGACAATACTCCGCCATCTTGGCCTGCTGCTTCGCCCTGAGAGAGGGATGGTACGGGGGGGGGGGTTTGGGAGAGAGAGAAAAAAATGAATGGAATAAGAGAGATATACACTTTTTAGATTTCGATTTCTTCATTAAATGAGCCATTCCCCTTATCACTACCCAGAATGATTACTCACGAGTCAACATGGTTTTCGAAGGAGAGGATTACGGGATAGGGAGAGGTCTTAAACGCACTTTCTGCTATCGCTTCAATCACATCCTATAGGACAGACAGACAGACAGACACAGAGAGAGAGAGAGAGAGAGAGAGAGAGAGAGAGAGAGAGAGAGAGAGAGAGAGAGAGAGAGGTCAGTAGGAAGTAGTGTGGTACATAGGGGATAGAATCCCATTTCAGAAACATCCAATAATATGTGTGGTTTAGAACCTTGAAGGGTATCTCAGTGGTCATGGTGAAGCCGTGTGTGATGTATACTGAACAAAAATATAAACTCAAATCAGTCCATTTAAAATAAATTAATTATGCCTAATCTATGGATTTCACATGACTGGGAATACAGATATGCATCGGTTGGTCACAGACACCAGTCAGTATCCGGTGTGACCACCATTTGCCTCATGCAGCGTGACACTTCTCCTTCACATAGAGTTGATCCGGCTGTTGATTGTGGCCTGTGGAATGTTGTCCCACTCCTCTTTGAACATGCTCAACGAATGACATGTCTGCTGAGTATGCAGGTCATGGGAGAACTGGGACATTTTCAGCTTCCAAGAATTGTGTACAGATCCTTACAACATGGGGTCGTGGATTATCATGCTGAAACATGAGATGATGGTGGCGGATGAACGGCACGACAATGGGCTTCAGGATGTCGTCACGGTATCTCTGTGCATTCAAATTTGTATTGATAAAATGCAATTGTGTTCGTTGTCTGTAGCTTAAGGCTGCCTATAACATAACCCCACCGCCACCATAGGGCACTCTGCTCACAACGTTGACATCAGCAAACCACTTGCCCACACGACGCCATACACATGGTCTGTAGTTTTAATGTCCCCAGCACAAGGTGCACCTGTGTAATGATCATGCTGTTTAATCAGCTTCTTGATATGCCACACCTGCCAGGTGGATGGACTACCTTAGCAAAGGAGAAATGCTCACTAACAGGGGTGTAAACAAATTTGTTTTTGAGAAATAAGCTTTTTGGGCGTATGGAACATTTTAGGGATCTTTTATTGCAACTCATGAAACATGGGACCCTGCACTTTACATGTTGCGTTTATATTTTTGTTCAGTGTAGAAGTACACACAAATACTGACCCCCCAAATCCCCCCCCCCCGCCACACACACACACCTTGAAGGGTATCTCGGTGGTCATGGTAAAGCCGTGCGTGATGTAAGGTTCGTCATCCTGCGGCCGTCCTTTCCAACAGTCCAGCTCAATACAGCGACAGCCGGTCAGCAACACCTGACGATACATCTCTACCGATGACAGACCGGTCAGCTGACCAACTGTGAGGGGGGGAGTTGAGGTAAGAATAAGTGACATGAGTGTGTGTGTGGCATGTGTATCCCTGTGCAGTGTGTATGCGTGTGTGTGCGTGTGTGTGTGTGTGTATCTAAATGTGGGAAAGGGGATACCTAGTCAGTTGCGCAACTGAAATGAGTCTTCCGCATTTAACCCAAGCCCTCTGAATCAGAGAGGTGCGGAACGGTACATTTTTATATCTT